>JBBMKC010268308.1:0-19763 GCA_037834085.1 Bipalium vagum | reverse complement strand
TGAGTCCAGCGGAATTAATTTTAGGTCGGAAAATAAATCGAGAAAGATGGTTCAGTGGGAATCAAATAGCTAGAGAGGAGGCCATTGAGAAAATCAGACAAGAATCAAAAGAGGTGAGTAGCCCGAAAACCAGAAGGGAGTTTACGATCGGAGAAAGGGTCATGGTTAGGAAAGAAGGTCGAACCAAAGATCAAGATCGATACGAGGGACCTTACGAAATCAAAAAGATGATCCACGACAGATGCTACGAGATGACAGACTCGAATCGAAAGAAAATAATCAGAAACATCGAAAAGATGAAGAAATACTTTAAAAGTTTAAATAGTTTTGTGATACACAAATATATATATTTGAAAATGGATGTTGAAGACTTGTCTAATAATATCAACGTTACTAACAATAATGACTGAAAAAAATATTGTATTTAATTTTGAAGAATTCCGAGTATTGATTGCATAATTTTTTAAAAATGAAATGTCTGCAACATACATCGCTAATAAAATTAATTATGTTTTGGGACGAAATCCTGTGGACAACTGAAACGTTACTAGTTGGTACCTTAAGTTTCGAAGTTCAAAACATACTTTGACGACCTTTCACTCTCGAATCAGATATGATTGATGATGAAAATATGGATGTTATTCAAAATCCGATCAATAAAGATCCCCGGATCACTATAAATCAAATGGCAGAAGTGCTAAAAATCTCTGGAGAGCAAATCCTAAATCTTTTACATGAATAATTGGGTGTCGGATGATAAGACTTAGGTATATTTTTTTGAGAATTTGTCATTACGTGAGGTCAAAGTATAGGTTCTTGAAGGTGATTTAATAAGAGTCAAAAGTTGATATTTACGTGAAGAAAATAATGTATACTGTGTTCCATTCAACAGGAATTGTAAATATTAGGTTGTCCGGAAGTCTTTTCGGTTATTATTATAACATAAAAAGTAAAAAATATGTACGAAGCCACAATTTTATTATATTTAATATTAACCATTTTGTTCAATAATGAGTTTCATTATTCTATCTCTACAAAATTTTTTATCATTTCCAGCAAAGAAATCGTCCAGGTAAGATTTTATGATGTCATCGGAGGCAAATGTTTTCCCATCCAAAGAATTTTGTAACGAGAGAAACAGATAGTAATAATTGTGAAGTAACTATGTGAAATCCAGACTGTCATTTGCTAATTATCTTTTGCGTTGGGAATTATTGTATACAATCCATTTTTCGCCACCCGTTATCAAGTTTTTCGAAACTGGATTGCTTTAATTTCACTAGAGGAGCATGTCACAAATATTGATATGAGGAGTTATCTGAATTTCATCCAGTTTTGTGGGACCAAAATATCAAGCATTTAAAATGTACAAGATTTTCTAAATGATCATCAATAGCTGTTTTCGAGAAACCAAATTTCTTGGCGATCTCACGAACGGTAATATGCCTTTCATTCTTGATAATATTCTTTAATTGGTCTTTTTACGTTGAACTGCGTACCAAAACGTGATGTATCAAATCGAGAAATTTCCAGAACGAAATTTGATAAATCAAATCTTCTTTCTGTTTTTCATGTTTGCTGTAGACTCTTCATAGTTTTCGCTGTGTGTCTGCAGCTGCTTGGCTTTTTTTAAAATTAATAAATTGCAATGTCTAAATTGTTCATTTTGATTTTGCATTTTGAGGAATGCGCCGCATAAAATTTATATAAATAAACAAATTGAAATTTTTGTACAATATAAATATTAGTATAAACCAGGGTTTCCCAAGCTGAGTCGCCTTCATAGTCAAACTGCAAAACTGGCAAAGTAAAATGGATACAGGAAACATGGTAATGATTGAAAAAATATCCAGTTTAATAGAAGAATTTAAATGCGAAACCAATGTCCATTTAAAAAAAGAAATCACAAAACACCTTCAATCTCTTGAAAATGATCTTGTGTATTATTTCCCTGAGTTGACTAAGGAAGAAGCTTTACTAGTACGATATTCATTTTCTGATTCCATTGATATATCCAATATTCCTGAACTTTCGGAACGATTCTACGGCTCGCCACTTATATGACGAAAATCTGCTAACTCAGTTCTGGTGTGCTATGTATCACTCATATCAAAAAGTCACAATGATTGCGTTTAGAATTTTATTCCCTTTGCTTCAACAAATCTATGTGAAAGTGGATTTTCAACACTTCTGTAATTGAAAAGCAAAGCAAGAAACCGACTTAATGTTAATGCAGAAATGATGTTGGCATTAACACAAACACAACCACGTATTTTAAAGCTAGTCAATGAATTACAATATCAGCAATCTAATTAAGATTTGGTGATTGAATAAATGTTTTGTTATTAATAATAAATTATTAGTAGAATTAATTGTTATTGTATTTTATATATAGTGGGACAAGAACAAAAATGATAAATATAATTTCTCTACAACCAACAACAAGGATACAATCCAATATCCGCTGCTCACGTCATATTGAACGATATACTTGTTGGTTGGAATATTTATCCCTGCTCCTTATCTTCAAATTAACCTGATATACTAATGCTCACTAGTATTAGGTTGAAAAGATAATGAAGAGGCAGGGTTTTTGTATGTATTTTTATGGTGTTGGGTAATGTATAAATGATTTTTCTGAAAGGGCAATTCCTGAAAACCATATACATACTCAAATACCCACCGATTATTCCGAGAAGCAATTAATAAGGTTCTTTCTTTTTTTTTCTAAAATCTGTGATATATTTTTGACGTAGGACATGGGTTTTCTTTCTCGGTATAGTCGAATGAGTGATGTGTGAGGCGAGTTGGGAATTGCACTTTCTAGACTCAGATAAGATATTTTTATGCTGTCTTTTTGGATTTTGTCTGTTTGTTTGGCAAGTTGGGTAAGTTTCCTATGCCGAAGATTTGCGCAGCCGAAGAAGGGTTAAGTTTTTACTGTTAAGCGCAACTCTCTTCTGCTGTTGAATGGCGAAGATTACCAACGCCAATGAAACAAGCCAATGACTGTCGAAAAACAAGATCAAAATCAATCCAAAAGCAATAAAAATGTTGATGGTAGTTAAGAAGAAAATAAATAAATGATGCAAGTCAAAAATTAGAAATAAGATGACAGAAAAGAGTTTCATAAATAAAGTGTTGATTTTTTTACAATGGATTATTTAATTCTGATCGTTTTTTTGAAATTCCATATGCTACTCCCTGCAATAGTTGGTAATATCATCCAGTATTGGCAGTTTGATTGTGTCCCAGCATTTCTCAGTGAATTATATCTTTTATATAACAGTAAACACAAACCATTATTTTTCTTTGAATTGTTTAGCCAGCTGCTTCTGCCATCTTAGAAAATACATCATTCTTCATCTGTGGTGACTACTTTGCTAAGCTAATCATAACGAAATTTTTTAGACAATAATGTTATGCATGCATCCATACGGTCGAAGTCTGTCAGTCCGCTTGAAATCAATTTTTTTGACCTACTTCAAATGACATAAGCAAGCGGGGTAATTGACACTAAAAGTTTTAGAAAGCGCAAGTCATATTATATGTGGATCTACTTCGATACAACTCTTTGCCAATAACTGGCGGTCGACCATCTTTTGGATGATTTTAGATATAAATTTCACTACTGAGCTTTCTAAAGCAATTATATAAGGTCCAGCGAAAACGTAGTATCCAAAGACTTCATTGATGCGTCGTTGTGACTGACCAGCAGTTAGGCTCGATTTGAAATCATACATCAACGATATACGTTGCTCTTCATGAGAGATATTGATTTCGTCCATTAATACGTATATATAATTTCCATAAAAAGACGTTATGAAATTAGGTCTTTGGTATTTTATCTTAGTGAAATGTTTAAAAAATATTATGAAAAAAGATTTAAGAGAAAAATAAATTATGTTTATCTTTTTATGTTCATCATGGTAGGATCAAGATTCAAAACAAAAATCTTTGATCTTCATGTAACATCCGTACAATATTTTATTATATAATTTATTTTAATCATACCTTTAGATGATCTGGAGATCTTCTTTTTCCTATTTTTCTTTAAATCTTTTAGAATGTTCTTCATGTTCTTTTTATGGAAATTTAAATATCTCTGCCATTCATTTACTTTGAACGAATCTACATTTGTACCCTTATTAGGGTCGGCTTGGGATTCATAATCCACTAAAAAATAATTCATCAGAAATACAAGCATTGAACTTACACTGGCTGTCACTGTGGGCCAAAAACAGCAGAATACACAAGAGATAAACTAAAATGACAAAATGACATTATTATTTTCATGAAAAAAGATAAATTAAAACATTAAATGTAACAATATCTGAATCAAAAATATGACCAGAAATGTAATTTTATCTATTTTTCATTTCAATTAAAAAAAAAATCTTCACACAACAGCGAAAATTTTTTAGCAAATTAGAAAATTTGAAAAATATTTTCAAAAATAATAAAATAAATATTTAAATTAAGAAACTTGTTTTTTCTCCATTTAATGATAAAATATATTTTTAAAATAAAATTTGCTTTATTTATATTCACTGTAAACCTATTTAAAGCTTTCTCGTTTTCCTATCTTAGAACGAAATACGATTGAAAAAGCGTTATTCAAAATAATAACAAAAATATAATAATGAAAAGAAAAAAATAATACCATAACTTATTTAGTTATAACGATAATAATAATTATAATTATTATAATAACTACCAGTACTACCACAGTTAATAATAATAATAATAATAAAATACAAAAAATAAATTAATAAATAATAATAATAATAATAATAATAATAATAATAATTAAAAAAATAATAAGAAATATTATTAATGATAAAAATAGTAAAAATAAAAATAATAGAAAAAATAAAAAAAAATAATAAAAAAATGATAAATAAATAATTCATTTTTCAGCTTATTAAGCTTTTATACTAAATATAAATAAAATAAAAGAATTAGAAAACATTTTTGCCTCTAGTAAGAGTTTTAATACTATAATTGCAGTTTTATTTTTTATATTATCCGCACTAACCCTGTCACTAATTAAATCATTATTTACAATTAAGTAATAAGAAGTAGTAATGTTTATAATTGAGCATGAAATAATAAATTGCAAATTCACGAAAATATAAAATTCATTATACAAATCTTAAAATCAAAGAAATATATTCGACAAGAAAGTTTATTAATATTAAACATATTTAATGAAAATCAAAAATTGTGTTCCGTAATAAAATGAGCTGATTTTTCAGCCGATTAAAATGTTTATAATTTCCCTTTGAAATTATTTAAATTATAATTTAAACAAAAAAAAATGATGAAGCAAGTCAAATTAAAAATATGCAAATATCAGTAAAATTTTCCCGAAAAATCTAAAAATTGCTTTTCTGAAACGATTCGATCTATGAGGATTAAGGAATTGTCTGAAATAAATCTTCTCTCTAATTGGGTAATTTATTAAACACTCATCCTCTCTGAGGATAAGCTCATGACACTTTATTGTCTTAGTTTTGCTTTCGAGCTACATTTAAAGGAAAAGTAATTCTAACCTGGGAAGGAATACATTTGAAATCTGAAGCTTGTTATGATAAATATGACAGGGTATCGGAATTATCAATAAATATCTTACACAGATCCAGAGAGAATTTTAAGAACTTGTTCAGTTTTACAGGTTCAAGTGGTTTGATAAATATTATTATCATTGAAATCTAACAGTTTATTTACCAAAGCTCTTTGTGAACTTTGAAAAATTAAATCCTCAAGGTTATAAGTTTGATATTTATTTTTAATATATTAATTTTTGCATCAATTTAACTACAGAAAAGTATTGAAAGGAACACAAATATTTGATATTAGTAACCAAATTTCAATAATAAAAATAAAAAAAGCAATAGAAAAAACTAAAAAATAAAGATGTACTATTAAGAAAATTTGATTAAAAATAGTTTTATTATATATTAGGTGTCCAAATAAGTTCTTGCGGATTTTTAAAAAAGAGTAAAAGTCAACATTTTTAATTTTAGATATATTTATTAATCAAAATATGATCCATGACATTGTATGACTTTGTCCCAACGGTCTTACAACTTGATAATGCCATTTTCATAAAAATCTTTTTTCTTACTGATGAAGAAATTGGACACTTCCATTTTTAAATCCATTTCATTTGTGAACTTCTTTCCTTCCAAATGATTATCAAGATTAAGAAATAAGTTGAAATCTGTAGGCGAGAGATCAGGGGAATATGGTGGATGGCACATGATCTCCCACCCAAGTTGCGTTATTTTGTCAAGATTTTTTCTTACTACATGTGACCGAGCATTGTCTTGAAGAAATAGAACCTTTTTCTATTCACTAATGCCAGGTGTTTTTCTAACAGTTTTGGTAAAAATTTTTCTAATTGAGAACAATAGATTTCAAAGGTTATTGTTTCTTTCGGTTTTAGGAACTCTTGATAAATAATTCCTTCACAAGTCCACCAAACGCACAGTAAAAGCTTTTTCTGAAATAGTTCATCCTTTGGAACTTGTGGCAAGGAATCCGTAGGAGATAACCAATGACGTGTTCTCTTTTGTTTAGAATACATAACCCACTTTTCAATGCATGTCAGTATTCTACTGAAAAATGGCTTTACCTTTAACAGACTGAGATGAGAAGAGCATATTGTCAGTCGCTGAAATCTATTCTCTGGTGTTAGATCACGTGGAACCCATTTGCTTAATTTCCATCTCTTTCCAATCTGATGCATATGCAGTCTGATTGTTTCTTCGCTGACATTAAATATGAAACCAAGTTCATTACATGTTTGACTTGAATCGGACTCGATTGCCTTTCTCAAATCGTCATTGTTCATGACTTCTCAAACCAATAATAAGCATTTCTATCCTTTAATGCACCTTTTCCAAATGCCGTACAAAAGTTTCCACTAGCTTCTGAGGGATTGGAACCAAGCTTAAACTCATAGAGTAAGCGGGAACGAATGATTGAATTATTGTTCGCCATTTTGACTGCTGAAAAAATTTAAATATTACTTAAAGATATTTGAAAAATCGAATTACATGTTTGATTGAATTTAATCTAATAAAACAAATTGATTTTCTGAGTAATAATAATAAAATATTTCATGAAACGTCAATTTAATAAAATCGGCAAGAACTTATTTGGACACTATAAATAAAAAGTTTTGTTTAAAAAAATTATAAGCTTAATTTTTAAAATCAACTCAAACCCGTTTCCAAAGAAATTATGAAAAAGATACACACTACTGACAGAAAGTTTGAGGTTGGTTTTAAATTGCGGAATAAATAAGCTTTTTCAAATGTGATTTGTGCTAAACACAGAAACTAATAAATATTAAACATTTTTTATTTAAAATTCTTAATCACAACAGGCTTATATTTAAATTTTTGAATTTTTTCTTTATTACAGCAGCACAGATCTTTGGTATACGATGATTAATTTATGCTATGTTTTGAGGTGTATTGCATTATGTGCCAAAGGTTTTCAAAACAAAATGGTTGCTCTTCTCGCACATTTCTGTCAAGTTCTTCCCAAAGCAACTCGGTCGGATTGAGATCTGGTGACTGTGGTGTCCATTCAATTATTTCTAATATTTGCTGACTTTGAAGATCTTCTAATAATCTTTCGCCGGAGAATACTTGTCATTCCAAAATGTCCCTATAAATTTCTTTCGTCATTATTGTTTCAATTCTGTTTATAAACTCAAAATTTTCTTCACCAAAGCAATCCCAAACAATGAAAGAGCAACGTTCATGCTTTATAGTTTGCACGAAACATTCGTCTGAATATCTTCGAACAAAAACACGTCGTTTTGAACCATAAAGTTTGAATTTGGATTCTTCTGTCCAAAGCACATTTTTCCATTGGTCAGGTTTTCTAGCCCAGTTTAGCCTTTTAATCTTGTTAACTGGTCTTAATAACAGTTTACGAGCATCTACACGTCCATATAAGCCAACTTGCTTAATAACATTGGTCAGGTTTTCTAGCCCAGTTTAGCCTTTTTATCTTGTTAACTGGTCTTAATAACAGTTTACGAGCATCTACACGTCCATATAAGCCAACTTGCTTCAGTCTACTTTTCATAGTCGAAGTGCTAATTTTAATTTCGTTGAATTGATTGTACACAGATCTAATTTTTTCGACAGTGTACCTTCTATTTGATAAAAAATATTTTTCTATTTCTCTATCTGGTAATTTATTAGTTTTTTAAGTCGTCCAGATCGGTTTTTGCTATTATGGACACCACTTTCATTGTATCGTTGTGATGTCCTTTTTAAAATTTTATCTGGTGATAAAGTCTGCTGATTATGGAGCAACCAAGCAAGTTATTAAGGTTCTTAGTAACAAGCAGGATGAATACAATGATTTTAATATTTACAACTATGACAAAATGACTCTTTATAACTGTTAGTTAAATTTAATCCTTACAATAACAAACATGCTTCCAAAATTTTTCTGAAACAGGGAGTAACGACAAATGTAACGAAAAATGTAATTTTTGTTGTCTGAAGTCGGTATTGGACTTTGAGGTACCAATTTCACAATGGAAAAAATGCTTCAGAAATTGGGTCGATCTCATGTAACAGATAATGACATAAAGCATTTTTGATTCTGTTTTTTTAAAGTAACGGATTTACAAGCTTTCCTATCAGCCTAAGTATAAAACTGTTAAATCGATACACAAATACCAAACTTATTTTTCTTCTAATATATATCTTAATTATCTAATTGATTTTGGACACGTTTGCAGACGTTTTGGCCTTTTTTTTGTTTTACTGAAATATTGAATAAATAAACCAAGTGAAAAAAGCAAAATTCCCTGTATTAACAAGGTCGATAATTTTTGAAAAGGTCTCTATGACGGATCACTAATCATTTAATTCATAATTTAATTGTTTGTTCGTTGCAGGAGAATCAGATTAATTTTATTTTTTATATAAAAATGTTTTGATTTTGTTTTCTTTTTCATGTTTATTATTTCTCTCAAGGTCACAAACTTTTACTTTTAAATCATGAATCTCGTAGTCATATTAATTCACCACTCATTTCTACAACCCTGTCATCAAGCTTAATTAGATTATTTATAATTTAAAGTTGACTCTGAAAATAATTAACCCCAACCTTTTATTTTCGTATTATGGTAGGTGACAGAGAATGGAAATAGTAATAGTCTCATGGGGACTCTTAAAATCCAGGTTTCTGTCATATGGTCATCTAATTTGATTTCAATTCACATTTAATTATTATTTTGGTAATTAACAAGTTTACAATAAAAATAGTATAAAAATAAATATTATATTAAGTCATTGCAAAAGTTCGAGTCCGATTTTATTAAAAACTGGTAAAAGTCAAAATTTTAATAAAATGATTCATTAACATAGTCATCATTTCTCTCTAAAATTATTTTCCAAAAGTCTACAATTTTTTCTATCTCAGATTTAAAAATTCACCTGGGTGTTCTAGGATAAAGTTGCTGAGATGATTTTTAAAAAAACCTCTTTAGAAAAAGCTTCTTTTCACTCAAACTGTTGTTTAATGACCTGAATAGATAAAAATCTATTGGTGCTATGTCTGGGGAGTGAGTAGGATGTTGTAAAATTTCATATTCAAACTCTCGTAGTTTTCCTAAGGTTTTATATGCAATGTGGGGTCTGACTTTATCATGATGAAAAATTATTCCTTTCCTATTTATTAAAGCTGGACGCATTTAACCGATCTTATCATCGTTTCTTTAGAGTTGATTACGGTATTTATTTGCGGTTTTTGTTTCACTACGTTGGAGCAGTTCATAATAAATAAGGCCTCTGAAATCTCATCAAATACACAGAATTACTCTCATTTGGTGTTGATCAGCCTTTGACAGTTGTTCTGAGCTTTCATTGGCTTTCTTCTCGATTCTTTTACAATGCATGTTATTGTACAGGATTCACTTTCATCCAGGTTACTAATATTTCCAAAAAGGTTCATTTTTATTTCGTACAAGGAGAGATATGGATATATCCATATGCTGCAGTTTTGTCTTTTAGTCAATGTATGAATGGAGAAACGTATTCCTGACTTTTTAAATAACGAAAGGCGGTCAAAATAATGAAACTAAGGCTAGTAGAAATCTCTGTATTGAAATCCTTGAATTTTTTTCTATCATGTTGTCTTTAATTGCTGAAGAAGAACGAGATTTATCTTCCAAGTAAAAATGCCCATCACGAAATAGTCGAATCATTTCTTAATAGTCCATGAACGTTTTATTAAGCAATTCCAACACTTACACTTTTATAAAATTCATATAACATTACATGACGTAAATCTATTCTATCTATATTCATATTTTAAATAATACTACAAGGTATATATATATAATTTTTAAAGGAGCATTTAACTTAAAATAATACCTTATAATATTTAACCTAAAGAGTACGATTCATTTTAATATAAAACATTAGTTATAACGTTCTGATTCTGGTAATAAAGTATTTAAAAATCAGGCACGAACTTTTACAAAGAGTCAATATTATATTTAGGTGATAATTGTCACACATTGATTTAATCAGTAATTCATGAAAGAATTGATTATAAGTAAATTGGTAATAACATTTATTGAAGTTGATAAAGTTTTGGTCACAACAAAATCTGTAGAAATACAGAATATTATGAGAAGAATCCTTAAATCCCAAATGGTCATTCTTTAACCAAACTTAAATCATTGGTCCACAAATGCTAGGTTCACCTGCTGTTTTAATTTTGTATTATTATCCTTACAAAAAGAAAATGTAATGAAAATGTTGAATTTCTTCAGATTGGGATTAATAGAGCTCTCTAATGTCTGAAACATTTACCAAATCTATAAAACGGATATTTTATATTTATTAGAAAGGAGAAAAATTTACAACTTGATATGCTTGGGATTTCAAGATAAGAATATTAAATTTCTAGGTATTTTGAGTTTTCTTTAATCTTATCTCTCGGAAAAATATTTTTACGTTAAGCGAGAGTATAAAAGATCATAATAAGAATTCCTTTATATCAGACTATGCTGGTTGAAAAATAATAAATTATGAGCAAGAAACTCCTGAAGAGTATGGTTAAGTTGTCCTTTGTATTCTTTCTTTAATTAGATACTACTAATAAAAACTATTATTTGAAACTTAATAAAATAATATATTAATTAATAATTAAGATGGATAAAGGATAAAATTTCTTTTTGATTTTGAGAAATATCACCACTTATGAGTATGTATGTACAAAAATTACCACTCCATGGAAGGCGATTTGAATAGTTTAAAGATATCAAACAAAATGTGCAGAAGGATCTGAAGGTCACACCACAAAAAGCACACCAAACATTTTTTGATTAGTGAACCAGTATTTATGTGTTGAAATAAGTAGAGAATACTTTGGTGATGACCACATCATTTTGAATAATTAATTAATTATTTCAGTTTTCCTAGTTTAATTCCCGGTACTTATTTGATACAATGTTTGATACAAAACAGTCGAGTTCTTCAAATATTTTATGTCATGGTTAAAATTTCGGAAGGTTTCCTAATAGCTTTTTCATAAAATTGTTTACTGGTCTACGGCTATCATTGGTTCTTCATTCAATGAAAAACGCTTGATGAAAAACTTTAGGAAATTGTTTTAGGATTCTGAATCGATAAAAATCACTTGAAGCAAAATCTGATAAATAAAGGGGTTTTTCAAGCCAAAAGTAATTTAACTTTTTGATTTGTGCTATTAATATAACAATTGTGTGAATAGGTACAATATTTTGTTTTTTTTCTTTTTTTTTTGTAAACCAAGACTTCCTTCCCGAATGACTACATTACTAAAACAATGCCACAAATCAGCCAAGCTTCATGTCCTTTAGAGAATATATATATTGACCAAGATACAGATAGAGATGAATTGAACTGCTGGAGACGCATTCAATGGTAATAATTATATATTTAATAATATTTATTTATTATGACAAAGATATAAAAATAAAAAATCTGAAAAAGTCTCATTTCCAAATCACTGCGAATATTCAGTCTAATTTTTTATTATACTCACTTCAGATATTGAAAAAGTCTGTGTGCAAAACCTTGACAATTGTTATGATACAATAGGTCGTATTTGATGCAGAGTTCTTTTCTTGAAATGTAATTTACAAGATCGTTCAATGTGACATATATTGTTCTACAATTTGACTGTTTGATTGAAAGTTTTCGTGATTTTCCATTAAATTTTTTAATCAAATCCCAGAAATTTTTGGACCTATGAATGTAAATTCCATCTGAAACTTTTTCTATTGACCAATACCAATTTTCAGTTTCAAAAATTATAAAAGTATGACAAGCTACACCAATCAAAAAAATACTATAACTCATCAATTCTTCATAAAGCCACATTTCTGTAATTGTTTCTGACATGTCAAGTTGGTCCTCCATGTCCTCCATTTTAACGCTTCTATAACTGTAAGGATCTTCTACAAAATATAATGTACCTGACCAAGAACCCATCCAAGAACCAGACCCACTGCTCGACGAAATTGAACCCATTTAGTATAAAAAAATTCTATATTAATAATTATAACCTCGAAACCTTACACTTATATATAAGGCTTTTATTAAAATCTATTATCAATATTAATATCCTTACTTTGTCATAAAACTACATCCTGTTGACTTGAACCACTTTCGTTTCAGAATATAAACAATATATCGAGTATCTAATAAATGGTATGAAAATGGACGTAGAATAACAAAGAGAACAAACAGATTTTTCACATGATAAAATTGTTTTTTATTTCACAATGTTTTTAAAAACCCGGGATATAATATCACAAAAATATTTGAAAATAAATTGTGGAATCTTAACTTAAATATAAAATAAAGATCCGGGTCCTAATGAATGTATAAATGATTTTTAATATCAAAAGGAAATATGTGAGCGGCACTGCGAGGAATGTATAAAAATGTGAATCAATTACAAGTTGAACTATTTTTAATCGTCATATGACGATAATAAAAGTGTTTCATTTTGTAATAAACGCATAAGTACCACTTCAATTAAATTAAATATTCCATGTCTATTCGTTCCATGATTTTTCTGTTTTCATAAATCTAAAACGGGTAAATCCCCAAATCATCATTGTTCACTGAAGTTTTTCGCCCACTACCCTCTGCATTACAGAGATCAAATTTTCCAAGACGGAATTTTGCAAACCACCAACGGGTAGATGATTCTGCTACATTACCATCTCTGAAAGCTCTGTTTATATTTTTGGTTGCATCTGCCACAGAATTTCCAAGTTTAAATTCCTAGAGATGTATTGCTCTAATTTACTGGTTTGTTAACATTTTTAAAACTGTGCCAAAATATGCTTTAATTTAAAGCAGTAAAACAAATTGATATAGATTATGAATCCTTATCATCTAAGCATCAATTTGGAATATCATATGATGCCATTCATACATATTTTATATACAATAAAATCATCGAAAGTTGCCTTACATAAA
This sequence comes from Bipalium vagum, assembly GCA_037834085.1. Lineage (NCBI taxonomy): Eukaryota > Metazoa > Platyhelminthes > Tricladida > Geoplanidae > Bipalium > Bipalium vagum. Next base: position 6,240 of record JBBMKC010268308.1, on the reverse strand, counting down.
ACGCTAATTTATTTCCGAACAACCTAATAGTAACTGATCTAATAGGCTTAGACAGTATTCAGAGTTGCTATTATAGCTTAGGTTTCTCAAGGTAAAAAATATTGTCATCACATTTTAAAAATCTTTTTCTCCCCTCAGCTGCTTTGGAAGTAAAAATCCTGCTTCAATTCAATCTAAATGTCTTCGTTTTAATTTAGGATCATGTTGGTAAATCCGAGTTTCGTACATAGTTATGAAACAACAAATACAGTCTTTTATTTTTTATTAAAAAGATCCAAATGGTGTTCAAAAATTTATTTCCTAAAGAGTTTTTGTTGAATGGTTAAAGAATATTCCAATACTTCTTCATTTGTAGATCTGTTTTTATATGAAAAATCTTTCGTTTGAGATGACCTTCAGTAATTTTAAGAGTACAATTTTATGAACATGCTTCATGAATTCCGATGTTATAGATCTTTTAAGAAGTCCACTGGGTGCATTATCTTCGATGGTTGTTCGACCCCATTTAAATTCAAAGCCAGTTTAATGATAGAAAAATATTTGATGCTTACGCAGTAAGAAAGATTTTCCATACTAAAATAATAAATGACAAACCAAGTTCAAGTATGTGCTAAACAGTAATAAAGTTATTGATGGTTTCATAACTTTGCCTGTAACATATAAGTAAATATTTGTAGTTTTGTATAACTCCAACATGTTCAGTTTTGACAGACATTTTTAATTATTAATTTTTTGTTTTACTAAATCAAAAATTAAATTATAATTTAAGAATAGAAAAAAATTAATTTCTGAAAAATAAAAATATTCCAGATTTCTAATTTTCTTTCTTTCTTTGATCTGTTACTTTTTAATAATTTTCATTAATATCTTTTAACAATGATGTTTAAAAAATTTCATTTAATTAATTTTAAATTAATATAAATGAATATTGTAAATCTTGTAAAGTAATCCTGGTGTATCATATTATATTTTGGCAATCGACCACTTCCAATCCACAACTTCGATAAGCTAATCATTATATATTAGAGAAGTATCATAATTCAGTTTAATACGTAAGCTAGTTGTCCTTAACCGGACTAATTAGATCAAAATTCAGTCAGTCTGTATTAGAATTGGAAAGCCCACAAAGATGGATTTAATAAAAAAATTGTAGTCAATATAGAGTAATAATCTTCCCTTTTATGGATTTATAGTTAATTAATTTAATAATAATAATAATAATAATAATAATAATAATAATAATAATAATAATAATAATAAGAAGAATAAGAAGAAGAAGAAGAAGAAGAAGAAGATTTATATTTCATAATAATTAGAGTACAAATATTAATTAAGAATTATAAATATTTGATAATTATGATAATACGTTGTTAAAACGATTGCCAGATTTAATGTCCGAAATTTCGGGCTTTTCTTATAAGTTATTATTTTTGGTAATAACCAGACAATATCTATAATAAATCAATCTATCAAAAGATTGAATATTGCGGGAATTTTGAAAAATATTAAATTAATACAAACAATTTTCCGAAAAAGTTTCCATTTTGGTCGGGTTAAGAGAAAGTCAAACTACACAAGGTGCTTTTTAAATCATTAAATCCAGACAGATCTGAGAGCTTAATAATGCTAGTTATTACAAGCATTTTTATTAAACTTCAAGAATTGTTTCCATATAACAAAAGACTACAGATATTCATGGACTTGTGGTTACCAATATGACTATGTCTTCTAAAAAGATCCAACTCGGGTTTTTGTCTATTGACAACAATAAAGTTTAGGTATACTACCTATGAACATGGTGAAGGTAGATTTGAAAGAATGTTATATTATTATTTTCCTAGTGGTTATTTAATTAACTTTTATTAGTTATTTATTTTTTATGTTTAGATGGACTTGAGAATAAAGAAAATTCAATTTTTACACTTTTTAGTTGTTTAGTTATTGTACTAATAAATTTAATTACAGTCGGCGCTCAGTTATTTGAACTCGTGGGGATTTCAAAAAAGTTCAAATAACTCAATTATTGAAATAACTAAATTACAAATAAAATTTATTTTAAAACAAATCCATGATCTTCCAGCTTTGTTTGAATAGACATGTCAAAAAATTATTCAAATAACTGAAAGTTCAAATAACTAAGCATTCAAATAACTGAGCGACGACTGTATTTAAATTTTTAAACCCAAAGAGTTTTAAATATATATTTTACAACAATATCTTACTAATATGTTTATTATGTTTTTATTAATCATATACAGATACTCCAATAATTATCCGTTTATTTATTTTATTATATTAAATTTATTTCATAAGTGTTGATTTTCCATACAAAAATTATTTTGAAAATATTTACATATCATCGTACGGATAATTATCGGAGTATATGTATATCATTTAAAATTAAAGAATTATTAATATTAATTAAATTTAAAATATTTATTTTACCTTTTTTAATTTTTGTAGATTTTGTTATTATAAAAACTTTTATATTATAATTAAAATTATTTAAAATAGGATTAGATATAGATATAGTTTTTTTTATTAAAAGACGACTATCCAACAAAAATTTAATCAATAATTAATTAAAAATACACATTATATTTAATGAAATCAGTTTCATACCACATCTTATTACAGTTCAATAATTATTTTTTCTATGATAAATATTTCTTAGGAATATTTATATTGTATGTAATGAAAAGAAGAATTATGAAACTGGACTATAATAATCATGTTCATCTAAAAAACCCACTGAAATTGCATAGAAAGAAATATTCTTCTAATAATAATTGTTTGAGTAGAGAAAAATAATTAAAATTATGAATGCATTAATTATTAATTATTAATAACTATAATTAATATTACAAATATATATATTGTAACATTATAAGTGAAAAAGAAGCAACTTTCTTAATTATTTATTTTGGAAAATGAAAATAATTAATATGTAAATTATATGTATAAAAAAATATAAAAATGAAATAGAACATCAACAGAAATAAATATTTTTATAGCCAATATATTCACCAATTTAAGATTCTGAGCATGGAGAATAATGGTAAATATATTTTTAATTAAATGATGATCCTATGGTACTAGCTTCAATATGTTCACACTAGTTTTCCCGTGTAAATATAATATAAAATATTTTTGGGTAATATCTTTATAAGCTAAAACCTCTGTACCAAAGATGTACTTGTGACACTTATTATTTTTATGTACATTTAATTCTTAATGTTGAAAATTCGGATTTTTCATATTTAGTTTATAAATAATACCACACCAATGAATAATTCGCAAATTATATTGTATAATATAAATAATAAAAATCTATGAAATAGGTCTATGAATAGGAGAGCAATATTCATAATATTATATGTCCAAGAAATGTAAGAAGTATAAGAATACAGAAAGACTATATGAATAATTAAAAATAGTTTTTTCCTTTAATAAAATTAAGAAATAATTCAATTGTGAATAATTCATAAATCTTTGGAGATGTCTTTTCATTTTATTATCGTTTATTTATATTTTAAATTATAATATAAATTTTCGTTTTAATTTTATATATTGTATATTTTGCCAAAATTCGCTTTATATTCAATTTTCTGATCTCCATGTCACAGAAATGTTAATTAATTTCATTATAATTATTTAAATTATTCTTATTATTTAAATATTATGTGATTTATTTATTTCATTAAAATAAAAATGTTCAATTTTAGATGGAAAATGTCTAACACCGACATAAACTTAATTCTCTAAGTAATATTGGTAGAACTGATTATTTTTCGTGCATAATTTAAAATAATGATAATAATAATAATATTGATGATTGATAATTCTTTCTCATTCAATTCGTCTTATGAATTTTAAGAATAATTTTTATAAAAACCAAGAAAGTCAACAGGCAATTTTTAATCTAACATTTCAAATATGTTCATAAAATATAAATTACTTAAAATTGTAAAAATTCTTAAAATTTATCTTTTCTTTTTCCAAGTCTCATGAGCCTCACAGCTTTCTTTCCCATTCTCATTAATCGGAGTGCTCTTTTACTCATTTTCATAAATTGACGTTCTCTATTATCAATATCTCGATCATCATATTGATCGAACTCCTCGTCGAAATTCTTAGAATCACCATCTGCCATACCTATGGAGACTCCTATAACAAAAAATTGATCGTAAATTTCTAAGAGATAAACTTACCAATTATCAATATTAAAAGTGCGACAAACCCAAATTTACACATGATAAGTAATAAGAAAATACACTACTGAAAAGATGTTAAATGAAGGCTTTTTATATTACCTTACATTGATTTGATTGGACGAAAACAGACCGTAATAATTGTCTTTAGAACTGCGAGTCGAATAATTTGATGTCTAATTTATTTAAACATTCTTAGTTTCCGTAAAGATTCTGTTGGGATAAATTGATGGGAATATGCCATGGATCATATTATCAAGGATCCATTTTCCTCGAATTTATATTTTGTCACATATTTCCTAGTCAGAGAACGTAACCATTCTTTAATTAAAAATTTTTATTTAATTTCAACTGTTTATTTTTATATTTATTCATTTAAAAATTATTTATTTATTAACTTTATGTATTTAATATTTTAGTAAGAGAACTTTCACTGTTTTATAAGGAAAATCTTTAAGAACTTTAAAATAAAAATGATTAAATATCATTTATAAATTAAATATTTATTTATTTTTATTTGTGGTTGATAAATAAACTTTTAAAAGGTTAAAAATAATTATGCGTTTTATTTTGAGTTACATTTCTCAAATTTTTGATGTTTTAATAAAGTTGAATTTTAAATTTTAAAATAATAATAAAATTTTTATCTTTAGCAACCAAATGCCTATGACATTGATATACCATTTATTATGGTATTGAACTGAAAGGATGAAAAGGAAAATCTGTCAAATACATTTAATGAAACCTATTAGTGTCCATGTGACAGTTAATTATCCAGAAATAAAAATATCACAATGTAACTAGTGGTTAATAATTTGAGAACATCAGTTTTAAACGAGCAAATAATTTTAATTAATTAACATTAATTAATTTAATTATATTATTAAATTCAGTCTTGGAAATCACGAAATTTAGAATATTTTATTTTAACACCTAAACATAAACGTGTTTTACTCTTTAATAAACAGAGTGAAAATTTTATATCGAATTATATAAAAATCTGTAGAATCCAATGGGGAATATATTAATTAAATAATTTTTTATTGGACTTTTTAATATTTTTTTGGATAATTGGACATTTCATATTTCCTATTTTTCTTTACATTGCAGAATTCTAGTTTGTACAACCATATCTTACATAATAGGGAGGGATCTCAAAATCAGAGAAAATGATACTTAAGATAGAAGTGAGAAAAAAATTTATTCCGAAAAAGGCTTACTTAGTTTTGATACAGGGATACTGATAAAATGATTCCACATGCTCCTGTAGGCCAGTTGAGACTGATTCAAACTTATAATCAAGCAGAATCCATCTCATTTAGGTAGGAAAATATAGTGATAATAAATATGCTTAATGCAGCGGCAGAGAATCATCTGATTATACAGGGATTTGTTTTACTCAAGTCCACACAGACCAATTCCTTGCATGACAAGAAACTCATCAATTCTTGAAATTCAAATGCTTACCAGTGATGAAATTAGTTTATCTAAAAAGAACCTGATTGATTAAATTTTGGGGTTGGTATCACCATCACATTTACGTAACCATTGCAATTTTTTATGTGGATTGTCGAATTGAACACACTTTTCATCTGATGTTAAAATTGAATCTAAGAATACCCTATTTTTAGACCACAAGAGCAATGAAGAATAGATGAGAATACTACTATTATTGCTGCTCTCTGACAAATCAAGAGGAATCCATTTTCCATGCTTAATGTTTTTCCAAGGCGATGCAAGTTGTCAAAATTGATCTTCAGGAAACAATCGATTTTATAGGCAGGTTCTCGTCTGAATTGTTGAGGATCTGACTCAATGCTTTCTTTAAACTAGTCCAAACTCATAGACAAAGGTCGATGTCCATGTTTTGAATCCTACAAACTCTCATCTCCATCTCTAAACCTCATAAGCAAATTTTTAGTTACATTTATATCAGTTGATAAGTTATCAAAAGTCATTTCGAAATTATATATTTTAATATAACAATTATTCAAACAAATTAATTAATTAGTTTAAATAATAAATATTT
>JBBMKC010268206.1:0-19764 GCA_037834085.1 Bipalium vagum | reverse complement strand
ATCAAAGATCTCCTAGACCCTTGTGCGGTCTTTAACTTAAATTTTAAAAGGTTATAAGGGATATGCCCTTGGTTAACTCAACAAATTATTAAAAGATAATATATAATAGACCGAATTTAAGATATATCAGGTATTATTGTTTTAAATTACAAATGATATTTTCAGTTCTTCTATCTCTATTATTGTAAGGATTAAATGTTAATTAATATTAAATAATAACAAATATTTTAAACATAAATTTTAAAATAATATACTACAATTTAATCCTTATAAATATATAATCCTAATCGACTTAAAGATTTACAAAAGGATTATAAAAACTTAACTATTAAAAATAAAAGACTGGACAATTTAGAATCTAATAAATTTATAAAAATATAAATTGAAAAATATAAAAATGAAATCAATGTACTTAAACAAAAGTTAATAATCCTGAAACTCTTTTGAATTCCACAAATGTAGGTTTTGCCCGTAAATATGAAAATAATACTAAAAGATATGAAAATGAAATCAAAGATCTTAAGAAACAAAGTTTTTTAGAAATTGAAAAATATAAAAATGAAGTTGAAATACTACAAAAAAGAATATTAAATACTCATGGACAAATTGATAGAATAAATCAAACAGAATTTAAAGGAAAATCAATTGAAATTCAAACAGAAATAAAAAGAAAAAATATTTCTTCCCAAACAGAAATTCTTGCAAATAAATCTATATAAAAATTTTATAAAATTTAGAATTATAAAAACAAAAAATAATCAAACTGAAGGAATGAAAGAAAAATTAAAAAACAATACTATTTCAATATTATTTTACAAATAATAAATTAATAAGAGATGATTTTTAAATTAGAAGAATAATAAAATATGATAATATAGAAAAAATATTTTTTGTCTGGTTTATTTAAAATACAAAAATCATGTTTTTCATAAGCAGATTTATTAGTATTTATTGATAAACATCTTTCACAAATATACATTTCTTCATTATTAGTAGTTATATTACGTTTTATCCAATTTCTTCATTGATCCATGGTTTAAAATCTTTAATTAAAATTTAATGATCTTCATAAAATAATAAAGATATTGATTTATAATTATTAATATCCTGTGAAGAAATATGTAATAGATATGTTCTCCAAAGATTTTCTTAATTCAATTTGTTTTTTTATCAATACATTCAATCATATAAACATGTATTCTTAATCCACTTTCTTTTTCAAATTAATTAATATTACATATTTTCATTGGCATATCTTCTTCATTATATTTAAATTTATTTTCATATTCTTTATAACAACTCACTCTTTATGATGAAGAATTTTGTTTTGTTTAAAATAAGAAATTATTGAAAATGTGAAACATTTTTTATCTTTGTTCTGAATGTTGATTATTGAATGAGATTGAAAAGGTAATGAAATAACTGTTCTTCCTTTTAAAATTTTAATATCATCAATTGAAAGAGTTAAATGAGAAAAACCTTCGATTTTCCGTCCAGACTATTTTAATCTTAGCCAGGTGTTTTCCATTTCCTCTTCTAAATTTTGCAAAATATTTTCTGTTTCTGATTTAATATTATTTATTGTAATTATTGTTCCTACAGCACATGAAGTTATTAAAGTAAAATATTCAGAATCAGTTGGATGAAAAAATTTAATATTTAAGTTTAATGAAAATTTAAATGGTTTAAAAAATCTTCCATCTTGGATGTATCATTGGATGGATCATTGATTCTTTAATTTTAGGAAGAAAATTACTTAAATAATATCTTACATCATTTTTTTCATATATACTTCTTTGGAAATTAAATAGTTTTTTGAAGAATTATAAAATTGATCTTTTAAACTATAATATAAACAATAATATTATTTTTTATCATTAAAATTATTTAAATTTTGTTGTGAAATTTGTTGCAGCTGATTATTTTGATTATCTAAATTATTTAGATTATCACCACAATATTTTCCATGAGAAATTCGTACTGCAACTGTTCTGAAAATATCTCCACGAAAATTACATTGTTTATTTGGTGGTTGAACATTATTTAAAATTTATAAATTTAATTTAGATTTCTTATGAGAAATTAAACCTGCAAGTGTTCTACAATCTTTATCACAAATGTCACAGTAGGTTGAATTCATTTTTAAAGAAAAAATTTAATTTTTTCATTTTAAAACTTTTTTATTATTTTTCAAGAAAAAAATTAATTTTTTAATTTTTTAAAAACTAGTAAGGCGACCGAAAAATTAAAAAAACAAAGCTGGGGTCCTGTCTCCAAAGTATGGTTTTACCTACTACTATTGTGATCCCAGACTTCTGATTATCTTTCTGTATTTTTGTGATTGTGTGATACAATTACAATTGTTGGTTTACTGATTGTTATTATTGCACCACCTAAGAGTTGGAGTCAGATCTAAATTTGATACACCAAAAGGGAACAGTTTCTTTGTTGTTAGCACAAAAGTTATTGCTTTGTGATCAGTACGTAACGCAAGCCGTTTATGATATAAATAATGGTTGAAATAGTTACAAAAGTAATGCACAGCCAACATCTCTTTTCGTGTTAGCCTTTTACGTGAGTGTTCATTGAATGCGAGCCACATGCTACCACTTTTTCATGACTATTTGAATCTTTCTGTGACGAACCTGCCCCTCATATTTTTTGGTTTGGAAAATGCCAATCGTAATCTTTCTTTGAATCCATTAACTTTTCCGGTTGTGCTATCGTACTTCTCTTCTAAATCTTATTCTAATAGTCAATAGGTCAAGATTTCCCTTCTTTTCACTGGTGTCTCTTTTACTGTGAAATACCTTATGCAGTGCGCGATAAATTTATTAAAATTAAATATTTCTTGTATTCTATTTTGATTACTTAATATTTAGAAATGATTGCCAATTACAATTTATTAAATCTACTTTGTTTTACAAATATCTATCACATACTTCCTAGTGTTAGTATTTATTTATATTAAAACCTTAATATTCATTTTAAAGTCATTTTTCAAAGGTTTCATAGAAGTTTAGTACCTTAACAATTGAGATATAATTAATTAAATTTTATTGGTTTGATTACTTCAAGTCACTTTTTAGTTAAAATCTTTGATGATTATTTTATATTGATTAGATCTGTAAGTAATATTTAATTCCAAATAATATTCTTATCCGACGAAAAATCTGGAAACAGATTAATATCCTCTATTACAATATCAATTATTTATTTTTAAAGTTAAGTATTAAAATATTTTATCAGTCTTATATTATAAATTTTCATTTTAAGCCTTAAAGCATTTTCGTTATTTTATGTAAATATAAATAATTTTCTATGGAAAATTAATTAAAAAAAGGTTTTTAATTATTCAGTAAAACAACATTTTATTCACTACTTTTGAATCTGATAATTATGTTTCCAAAATCATAATTGATTATAAAGAACATTGAAAATAATTATAATTACAAGATTATAATTATAATATTATAAAATGCACCACAATAAGTACAACTGAAAAATAAATGGTTCACACTAGTCTCGTCAAATTAGAAGTAGAGAATATGAAATTGTAAAACAGAGAAAAAATCTGACAACAAAAACAATATTAATAATGATAGCTTACATAATCACTTAGGTATCATACATAATCGCCGGTAATGATATAATAAGAGATCGACAAATATTAATAGTTCGTCAGTTAAACGAAATTCCAATCTAAAATGAAAGCGAAAATAAGTTTATCATATTTTTCTTTTTGAAAAACAAGACGTTTTTGGTATTTGGTATTTACTGCAGATATTTATAAATACTTCTTTTGAGTAAAAGGATGATTTTGATTTTTATGTTTAAAAATGTCAACATATCATTAAAGATTTTGAAAACCTAGTATAACCAAAAGTTCAAAAATTTCTTGATTAAGAAAAACTTCCAAATTAAAAATTTCGCAAAATATTTAGTTTCTCGTAATAATTTAGTGATCTAATGCTTATGGTTAGCAGCTATGTCAATAAATTGAGACATGATTTCAAAAATTTTATTATTCCAATAAAAAGAAAAAAAACTTAAACAAATTTCCTTAAATTAATAAATTTAAATAAAGTGTCTCCTTTATTATTTTTTTTAAAAAGGTATTTTAAACTTGAATTAATATTTTAAAATTAAGTAATATCATTAAATTAATGAATATTCATATCGGATTTTAAAAAGGACACTATAAAAATTTAAAAATTCAAAAATATGTTCAAATACTCACATATATATTTTTTGATCTTGTAAACAATCAATTTACTTTTTAAATAAAGGACTTTTATCAGTTCTTCTCCAGTCATTAATATTTGATATTAACTGATACTCATAAAAACCATTAATAAAAATTAATTTAAAGTTATGAAAATATGATCCAAAAAGACTTTGATGAGACGAGACACAATGGGAAACATACACAACATAGTGAGACTCCAATGAAGTTTCAAAAGATTTCCAAAATCAAAATTTACTCCAAAAATATTATGGTAACTGTTTGATAATCCATGAACTATTGAAATTAAAAATCAAGTTAAGTAATAGTGGGGGATGATATTGAATCAGAGAATATACGTTTTAATTAATAAATAAATATTTTTAATTTTTTTCAATATATGGCATATATTGATTGATGATTTTGGTTCTTCGGGTTTTCTAGAGGAAAAAATCTATTTGTTAAAATAACAAATATCTTGATCAGCATAATTGTAAAGGGATGTTAAAGAATCTAACGGTTTTCGAAATGATATTTAAATTGATTTCTTTTTTGTTTAATAAAAATTCGAATAAACAAATAAAATTACAAATAAATAATTAAATTCAAGTTACCATTCATAGGTGTTGTTGATATAGTTTTGCGCTTCTTTCCAAATCATTTCTTTCAAAGTTTCTTTAGGTAAGTCGTCCAATTCTTGTTCAAAAGTAAAAGGTTTTGCTGCTACTGGCTAGAACGTTGTTGATAGTCATAAAATTATTAACAATATCATTTAAAAAATCGCCTACTTCATCTGCAGGATCGTAATATTGTTTTAAATAAGGATGGGCTAACGCTTCCTTAACTCCAATTCTGTTAACTGGGTTAAATGTTAACAACTTTTCTATTAGATCCAGTGCTTAAAATATTAAAGTATAAAATTTAAAAAATTTTAACATTTATATTCGCCACAATGATCATTGTGACGTGAAACATATTCATTCTTCAATTGTACTTTTGAGATTTATATATTTTTCCGAACTTTTGAAAGTTACGAAAGTTTACATACCCAGAGAACAAAAAAGTTATATGAAACCTTTCCTTTTGCAAGAAAACCACCTTAATATACACTCAATAATTTTTCATACATTATTTTTCATGTTTCAAAGACTTCCTCACTAAATTCCTGTAGAATATAAAGATCTTAAATAAGAAAATTGTAATATTAAGATAAATTACAATAATTGATCAAGTACTATAGATAACTAAAACTAATGCACAAAACATAAGAGAATAGTCGAATAATCATATCCTAAATTTCCACTCTTAGGATGGTTTTTAAATCCAAACATGAAGACAATATAAACTATGCATTTATACCGAATATGACTTACTAACGTTTTTCTCAACCAAATATAAGGGTATTAGTCAAAGTTGATTCACGCATATCATTCAAAGAGATTGCTAAAGAATTTGGTTTAATGAAACGTAACTGTTTGAACAATCTCAAAACAATGGGAAAAACGAAAAAAATCGACAAACGGGTTCCGCACTAATTGAATAAAAAATAATAAATTGTCACTATAAAGTTTGGTCGACGTTGCTTATTCGAAACCGAGATCAACTGTTTCAACCCTAATGTGAATGAAGGAAATGAAAAATCTATGACAATAATGATGACGGACTCAGTGGTTGAGCCGAAATGAAGCACTTCAGAACACTTTCATAAAGAAAAAATGTACAAAAAGGTAATATTGGCCGTCTGATTGTCTCACGCCGATCTGATTCATTACCATTCCATGAGATTTGAAACGATATTTACGGCAATGAAACACGGTTCGGAAATTGAGGAAATGCATAAATATGTCAGCTCACCAATATCTCAAAATTGACCAAACAAATGTTGAACAAGATTGCATATGAAACTTAGTCTCACTTGGTAAAATATAACTAACAAATATTTACTTTTATATATTTGGTTTTTATTTGAGACTTGATAAACTCTTGATACCCAATGGAGACCAAAGTAACAATTCATATAAAAATACATTTTAAAAAATTTTAATTACCAAATCGCTTAAAACTAACATTATATGTTGAAGGCAAACTTATCAAGTTTTTTATGTTTATTCATCACAAATATAAAGTTGAGAAAATATAATTTGATAAGGGATTTCTATTTTATTTAAAAAGATAAAAAAGTGCTGTACAATATAGTCGGACATTTTTAAAATCTGACAAACATTGGAATTATAAATGTAAAAATATTTGACATTTAACATAATTACATGTCTGGTTTTTAGATATAATAAAAATATTATAATATGAATTATATTTAGAAAGCAGCCGTCTGGAAAAACGGGTTTCGGATATTCTTCAATTTATTATTTCTGATAATAATAAATAAAAAATAATAAAGAATAAACTGTTTTATTTTACAAATATATCAGTGTTTCCATTAAATCAAAATCCATATACAAATGATTATATAATATAATAATAAATATGAATAAAATAAAAACCTGAAATTGAAACTGTGTGATTTAAACAAAAAAACCTTATTTAAATTTTTTAATTATTGCTAATATTAATAATAATTATAAATTTTTAATTCATTAGTTTAATTTTTCAGGACTGGGTATGAAGAGAGTGTATTAGTTTATGTGAACAATCTGTTTCCAAAACATTACTTTCTTGATTATAATTTACCACATAGAAGTATTTTCAAAAACATGCCTACATAGACCTTTACACTAACATAACATTAGCACATATGTCATTTTATTTATGTTTTTAATAAGCTCCAATTAAGACAGTTCGATGGCTGTCAATCAATTACAAGAATATCGGTGGCTAAATAAAGCCATGATTGTTTAAGCCCACTATTAACAGGGAATGTTGGATATTAAGATGTAGTTGTTTTTGTTTAAAATAAGAAAAAATGATTTTAAATATTAAAAATATATTTAGAGCTATTAGGATTGAAAAAAATTTTATTTTAATTATCGTAATTTTGTTAATATTTAATAAATTATGAAATCTTAATATTAACAGTAAGGAGACAAATGTGAAATGTTTTAGCAGTAGGAAAAGAAAGAAAAAAATCATACTGAAATAATCAAAATTGAAATTAATTTTCCTTTTTCAAATACATAAACTACTGTTTATTTGATAGTAGTAGGTTCCCTATCTAAATAAGGAGAGAAAATAAATACATATACTTTGAAGCATCCAGGGCAATTTAATTATTATTTAAAAACACCCACGTTGAATTGAAATATTATCTGAATTTTTATCATTTTTCGTTATTTAATTTCCAGACTTCCAGACAAACTATGCTTTGCTCGCAAATATTATAAACTACAATGGGAAAACTAAACTTGTTCAGCGGTTGTGTAATATACATCAAATCAAACTTATCTTGACATTTAACCTTTCCATTATTAACCAAAATGCAAAAGGAATTTCTTATATTGAATATATTTTTATTTATTATGCTCTATAATATTAGTTTCAAATAAAAATATCCTAATATTTGAATTAAATAATAAAAAAAATAAACAGAAAATCAATCATAAATTATTAGCAAATTTAAAATGATTAAATTTAAGTATGTGAAAATTTAAGTAATGTGAAATAATAACAAAAAATCAATTTAACAAAGAAACTGATAATCAATATTTATATTTCGACAAAGAGAATTAATTAAAACATTAATTTTATTAATATGAACTGATTTCCTACCTTGATCGTCCGCGTTAGGATAGAGCGTCTTCCAACTAACTTTAGGTTTATACGGTAACTGTTGCAAATATCCTCTGGCCTGAATACAAATTCAACTTTTTAAACACCTTCCCTTTTCATTATAATTAAAATAAATCTCTCCTTACCTTATGAATGAGTATTAAATATAAAAACTTAAAATTTTAAAAATATACTTTATAACAATAAAGTAATTATTAAGTGACCTAAAAAGTGTAAACCTGTAAATTGAATTACAGGTAATATAAAAGTTTGAATAAGTTTTCATAATTGAATGAATATTTAGAATACATAATTATAAAAATATCATTTATTTATCCGAATTAAAATATGCCGCACAAAATTCAAAATAAAGAAGTAAATCAATGCGTTATGATATTGGTTCCTGAAAGGGAAAATATCAGTCAAGTGGTCAAAAGATACAAGTACCATTTATGGGTCTAATATCATATCAGAAAGATGCACCTCGTTCTGGCAGACCAATCGCAGATAAAGACGATGAAATCATGAAAAAAATCAAGAAAGGCAACCACATGACCAATTTGTCAAGAAACGGTTTAAATTAACTGGAAAAGCTTGGATACAAGAAAACCCTTAAATTTTGGTGCCAAATAGATAAAATAATTTTAATAGTTATTTATGTCCTCGTTAAAAATTAAAAGAGTTTAGGCTAAGAAATTCTAATAAAAAAAATTCTCAAAAAATGTATACACATTCCATTGCGCTAACCTCGGTATGCAGCATTTCATATGGCAAATCTTCAAAGTTAGGTGAACAGAATCTTTGTAGATTCATAGCTTAAGATTTGCTTGTCTCAGAGATTTTCTAAGTTTCGATTAAACAATTCCAGTATTCTTTCTTCCTTTGTGGTACTTTTCGATATTCTCCATCTTCCAGAACGGTTCTTGTTGACATTAATAATAGTTCCATCTTTTTAAATTTATCTTTTATTCGACTGATTTTCAGTCTTGTTAGAGGATCTATGTGAAATTATTTTTTGAACAGGATCTGTACCTTTTATGTTTACAAACTTGAAGTAATTTTTGATAATAAATTTTCCCTGCTCAAAGTTCAACTTATATATCAAGATTCAACCTTTAAGAATAAATAAATGTTTAAAATAGCTGTAATTTCTTACCAGTTATAGGATTATGTAAGCAAACTATAAAACAAATAATAAGGACTGATAATTATTAATTAATTTTTAATTAAAGTATGTATACATTTTTTGAGGCACTCTGTATATTTAAAAGATTTACACCACTTTTCAAAACATACAGAAAATAATGAATTGGAATAATTTCAAAATTAAAAAAAAATTTTTTTAAATGCAATTTATTTTCATAAAGCACATTGAAATTATCCATTATTGTTTAAATAAAAATAATATTAAAAGTTTTAATTTAAATTTGATTGGTGAACTTAGTTAAATATTTTGATTAAATTATATATTGAAAATAAAGATTTTATATTATTAAAAAAAATAGTTTAATAAAATAATAGTTTCAAATAAAATAAATCTCCCTTTTATTTTAGAATCCTAAATTTCTAAATCTCAAGTTTTTATAAATATTATATGATTGAATCGAGAAATAACATTTATAAATAATAAAAATTCAAGTTTTGCAACTATACTTTTACATCTCTGTAAATCTAAAATATTAATTACCAAATATAATTAAAATCTGAATTACCAGCGAACTTGTCTGGCTTTTTAGTTATCTTATAAATAACACATGAACGTCAATTATTTAATAAATTTTCAATAAAAAAAATTACATAATAAGTAGAATTGATTAATTTTAATAAGCAAAATATAAGACTCAACGAAGAGACTTAGTCTACTTGTTTATCGGTTTCCTGTATACTAAGTAAAAGAGAGAATAGAACAATCATGTTTTTATTCGTCTTCCTTGATATCCAGGAGCGCAGGGACTGCTTTTAAAATTTTGTGTATCACTGAAATTTCCATCTCTGTAGCTTTAAAGGAGAACATGTTTATAAAATATGTAACATAAAAATAGTATCTGTACTTCATTTTATGAATATTTAAATAGTATCATATAGCATCAAGTGCTTTGTGTAGAAAATTTTTTACAATTTTATATAGATAATATATCAAGAGTATAACGATTATCGAAATTTCTATAAAATAGGTTTAGAATTTTTTATTAAATTGACATATTTAAAGGGAATATTTTTTGAAAAATAAATATAGCGAGAAAAGCATCTAAAAATTCTAAATTAATAAATCGATAAAAGTAATTAAACCATTAAACTTGAAAACCCGTTTATAATTTAAATAATTTTGAATTTAGAAATCTTTCAGAGAATGACTTTGTAAAGTTGTTTGTTTAGTTTAAATAATTGCCATTTCAAAAATTATATTTTGAAAAATATTTTAAATATCATTTATATAATAAAACTATTAATTATCGATTATTAAGAGCAATTAAAGGGAATAAATTTGTAAATTTCATAATTTTTATAAATTTATCTGTAAAATGATAATGGATACTGAAACACAACTTAAACAAAGATTTATCTTCTTTAAAAAGACAAAATTATTTCAATTAATTTATATAACTTACGTCCAATTTAGTTTATATTTACTAGTTTATTAAAAACAGTTTTATTAAGTATCAATCAAAAGTTTTCTAAAAATTAAAAATGTAGTCTGGTTATTATTTTTATTTACCTATTTTAAGTATTTATGCGTTATTATATTAAAATATTTATTGATTTATTTTATCAGGTTTTCATATATGAAATTATTAAAATGAAATAGTAAGTTTATTGATAAATTGCAAATACAAGTAATTATGTTATTCATAAAAATATGCACCCATATATTGTGTCTACACAATTTTACCATTTTAGGGTCAGTTTGTTGAAGCCCGTCAAATAAGAACCTGGTGGACGACCATCAATGGTTCCTCGAAGACCAGCTTTACACCTTTGTCAGATTTGAATTTTTTTCATAATATAAAACATTTGCCAAATTTTCGAAGAAATGGTAGTCAATGTGAGCTATGTCTGGTGAGTAAGGAGGATGATTAAAAAATTTAAATTCAAATACTTGTGGAATGTAAGGCCTACCGTTATCATGCAATAAGATAGGAGTTGATCTACTGTCTAATCTCTGATATTTTTCTTAAGGTTTTTGCATCATTTTGTCCAGTTGATTACACTATATTTCATTTCTGATCGTATCACATTTACGCTAGATCATTAAAAACTCCCCAACAGCATCTTTAAATAAATATTATGCTTCGATATGTGTTTCAGGGGTTCATCTTTGTTCAACAATTGTGTCTAATGTTTATCATTGTCATATCTGATACGATTCAAAAATGGATCAAATTTTTTGACGAGAAGGCAGCATTAAGTTGACTTATTTTATTTATTAGTTTAATACTACACCAATTAATATTTTTATTTTGTAAAATATCTCTTTTTATGAAAATCGTTTACGATATATTAAATATAAATTTCAATATTGAAGAATGCCTGCACTACATAGGATGATATATTTTATATTTATAAAAAAAATTGTGATCAAAACGTAACAAAAAATAATTTATAATTATAATTAGAACATTTAAAATATAATATATATATAATTTAATATTTAACTTAATTTTTTGTCTAGTGTTATTAATTCCAGTGAACAATAAAAATGTCCTGGAAATTTTTTCCCAGGGTCGTGTTCTAAATTTAGTCAGTTTTTTCAAATTCCAGAAATATTCCATCCACAAAAATATTGTCAGTGAAAAAAAAATTAATATAAAACGAATTTTCCTTGGATATTTATTCGATTCCAAAATAACCACCATCTTGGTGCCTCCTACACATTCTTGATTTATAACAAATTTCCGGATGGCAATATTTAATATTATTATTCGAAATGTGTCCATGAAATTGGAATAAAGCATTACACGTCTTATAATCAAATATTTCCAAACAATGATAATTTGGAATATGGACCGTTTTAATTTATTGAAAAAATTCTAAAACAATAATAAATAATTTGAAATAAGCAGTCTAAAACAGAGTTCCAGGGGCCAGTCGAATTGCTTTCCACAAATTTCCAAGCAATTTTCTCAGCCAATCAGCTGAGCGCTGAGACAAAAATAACAGAAATTATTCCTTTTCGTTTTAACAAATTCAAAATCATATTTACAATTTGATCCAATTATTTATTGTAATACTCCCATTGTCCAGTACATAGTGCGACATAAAAGTTTTATTCAAGCTCGATTTTTAATTATTTAAACATTTCATTTTAATTACATTAATCTAAAATCTTTGAATCATAAATTTGATAATTTAATTCCCATTATCAGTCACACAAATTCTGTTAAATCAAAAAAATTTCAAAACCAAATATATCTCCATAAACTCGTTATCTGAAATTTAACATTTTCGTACGGGAAAATTTCCAAAAATAAAAATGCTTCCGATTATCGATTTTATTTTATTATTTAGTTCCAGTACCCAAGGGCTACAATTAAAACAAGACAAAATCACTTTTTAACTTATAAAATTTAATTAACTTAATAATTAGTAATTAAATTATTAGAGAGATTTTTCGATAAATTATCTCCATACAATTTTATTGAAGTATTCTCCGGTTTTTTCAGAATTATTGGATTTTAAAATTTAGTTTTTACTTTATTAATAATAATAAATTTAAATACATTCTGAACGTAAATAAAATCTCAACAACAAAATTGAATTTTCTCTTAAAATCGAACCGATTCTAAATTATAATCTTGCTTTATCAAATAATGATATTAAATGAAAAACATTTCTTTATTGTGCAATATAAATGAAAAAAATTGAGAAAAAAATGTGTAAAATAGTCTAACTAATATTTCACCATATTGTTACCCGGTTGTTTTAATGTACAGATTTAAATCCTTAAGCTTATAATTATTAAATTTCATAAATCTAGCACAACTATGCTTGAGCCCCAAATTTAAACTACGAGGTTGCTTAAAACCTTGATAATAAAACACAGTTATTCAACATCTCACAATCATAAACATATGCGGAATTAGTATATTTTTACTTATCCTAAAAGTACCACATCAAAAACTACTTTGATAATTATAGATTAAATAAGATTCATTACGAAATTCAACTAGAAATTTCTTTATACCAGGATTGGGATTTTCAGTTCCTTAAAAAGATTCTTTACAAGGTGGTCATCCGAAAACCGGAAATTTCAAAAAAATTAATTATTGTCATTATACATTCATTTTCATTATTTATCATTTCATAATTATTGATTTTTTTACATAGCTAATTTAATGCGAGAAGGAAAACAATTATCAGATTTTGAGAGACAAGTAATAATTCTGTTTAAGACGGAAAATCATACATGGGGATTAATAAAATGTTCAAAGGTGTTACCTGATTTTTTGGAAAGGTTACCAAACACCAATTGATAATGCCGTTGCATGTTTTAAAGTAAATCCGTTACAAATTACCCGGAAAAAAAAGAATAGGATCCCATAACTGAATTTCTGATGAGAAACGTGAAAATGTGAAGGCTTTAGCTTTATCACCAGTTTGTGTAGGAGATAGTGAAAGGAAGCATTTGAGCCAGCGAGAAATATCCAGAGAAATGGAAATATCAAAAACATCCGTTTTTAATATAATGAAACAATATGAACTGAAGTGCTATAGAAGAGTAAGGTGCAATTTCCTCAATCCACAGCATAAAATAATGCGTATGAATAAGTCCAGGGCACTGGCTAATCGATTTTGGACAAATGGGTACTTGGAAGAAAGTATGGTTCTCAGACGAAGCAAAGTTTTCATTTCGGCCTCCTTTAAATCTACAAAATGAGAGAATTTACCGTGAGGTTACTGTGAAAACTGATATACTCAATGAATAGATATTGACTGGTTGAATATGTCAAATTTCAACTCTCTGTATTTTGTTATGATGCAGTGCTTAAAAACAGAACTTAGATTTATTGAAGGCTTTGTTTCAGAACAAGAACATCTCCCTTGTTACAGAAGGAAAAGGAAAACGGTAAATCACAATATCTATTGTGTCCTCAAATGTTCAGAGATATAGAGAATGTTATGGAAGGTAATGCATGGACATGGCAACAAGATGGGGAAAAATCTCACACTGAGAGGGCTGCTGTTGACTTTCTGAGAAAAGTTACTCCTTATTTCATCGAACCTGAACATTGGCCTTCAAAAAGTTCAGATCTGAATGTGATGGATTATTTTATTTGGAGTTTGTTACTGGCAGAGACACAGAAAAATATTTCTCATAAATAAAATTGATGAACTGAAACTCACCTTGCTAGATGCTTGGTACAACATCTCGCCAGCCGTTCTTCGAACGGCAACGGAAGCTTGAATTCCACGGTTAGGACGATGTCATACTGTTTCAATAAAATTGAAGCCATTTTGAACATTTATGAAATTCATGTATATTTGTAATAAATATAATTTTTTTGAAATTTCCCGGTTTTCGGATAACAACCCTGTATAATAATTATGAAAAACATTTATTATTCTAGTGATTTACTTTAGATTTTTCATAGAATTGTCTTAGTTACAGAACGGCAACTACAATTAAATATCTTTTTATATAATTTAAATCATTAACTATTAATAATACGAGGGTTTCTGGTAAATATGAAGTTCGTCAGATATAATTAGAGTTTCGATTATTTCAAAAGCTTTTGTAAATTTTCCATGAACTATTACAGATAACCTAAAAGAACATATCATATCGATAAACAAGATGTTGACAGACCTGAATCCAAAGAAATTTCCTAAAAATATTATTGAGAAAACTTAGAAACGTACAAGCCTTAAATGTTTTACAAAAATATTAATGACTGTGTTGACTGCAAGTTACTGTTTTCTGAAATCTAACCAGTTCTCCAAAAACAATTAACAAGTAAGTCTAAAGCCGTTATTTGAATTACACAATTAACAGTGTTTGTATCCGTCAATATATATTTCAAATAGCGATCCGACCAATACAATTTCATAACCAATTATGATGGATAATAGAATTAACAAAAAACAAGATTTACTCTGAACCAAAAAAAACAAAGCAAATTACTTCAAAGCGACTTCATCTGAGATCTAAAGTTATTCTGTGTTGATCATCGTGGTCATCCATTAGCAGATAAAACACGCTCGAGACCTGAACACAATCCTTGAAAACAAAACAAAACTTATCAAAACCTCAGCTAAAAGAAAAAAAGTTTTCAATGAAGGATGATCTGATGATTACGGTTAGATACCAATATCACCCAACAACTAGTCCAAACCGGTTGTCTGCTCTGGATTACCAACTCATCAATCATTTTTTCAAGAAACAGATGACTGATGAAAACCCCAAAATTTCAGCCTATTTATTTATTTATTTTTATTATTAATATTTGTATTACTCGTATTTTATTATTTTTATGCCTTAACCCAAAAGAACAAAAATTTATACATACTTCAGAGTAATTTGAAAAAGATTTTGATATGTGCGGACCCTGCCTATTAACAATTAAAATTCCTTAAAAGTGAACTTTAGACAATTTTTTTTCAAAAAAATTAATTTAATTTTTATTAAATTTTATTAAGTCAATTAACTATGATATTAATTAATTCATTTAATTAAAACGATTTACAAATTTTTTTGTAAATTAGTTTTTGTTTATGGTTGTTTATTTTTATAATAATATAATAATAATAATAATAATATATTATGAAGAAATTCAAAATTTCACTTTCGATTTATATAAATATATAACGAAGTTAAAGATTAAAAACTAGTGGAATGCAAAAGTTAAATAATAATTAATAATCAATTTTTGTCCATTAAATATCCCAAAGGAGATTAAGTCTTAACTAAAATAAAATTTCATTTTAATTATAAAAATAATAATATTGATATTAATATTGTCAATGAGCTAATTTCTTATCTAAACGAACCCATTCCCATAATATTCATATTTTGAGAACAATTATATAAAAAATAGTTATTATGAGGAGGCTAATCAAACCTGGGAAATTTTTCAATTATTTTAAAATATTTAAAAAGTATAAATGAAATTTTAAAAATAAACTTATTTTAAAATTTAATAAAAGAAGGAATTTCCAGGTCTGAGAAAATTTGTTTAAATATTATTTGTTTAATCACTGAAATATATCTATTCATTAAATGAATTCTAATTCTGAGTATAAACCGATTTATATTAACAGTTATAAAGGAATGTAATTATTTCCAATTCAAAAATTTAAAAACTTTTGTACAATAAAACTTTGACATTAACAATTTCTAGTAGATTCTATATTTTTTCGCAATGTACTGGTTAAAGTGTGCTAATTATACTCAAAAGTGAACTGTGACCAATTTATAAATATAAGCACTTCATATTAAATGAAAGTATTTTTAAGAATTGTAAACAGATTAAAAAACTTAATTTGACTTAAAAATAAAATTATTTTATCCAAAATTTCTATTAAGATGAAAAAAATTCAATATTAATACCTTTAAATTGACAATACTGTCTAAGTCTTCCTGACTCGGAGATCCAAGAACCCCAAGAATCAAATTCAGTTGATCAATATCTATTTATAAATTTCCTAATTTTCTTTAGTACATTAATAACTAAAATATTAAACCGCATAAATAGTAGAAAATAATTTTAACTAAAATAAATTAATTCACACAAATATGAAAAAAAATAAAAAAAATATTATCAAACTTCACTTAAAACTTTAAAACAATTCTTACGGTAATACTTGAGATGAAAATCTTTAGAAAATAGCTTTTTTAAAAAACTAAACTGTGCTAAATTTAATTCTTAAATTTCCTATACTTTATTGCAAAATATGCATAATTATTGAGAAAATAAGTAATATTGAACAGTAAGCTAACAAAAGAATTTGACAAAAATAATTTCTGAATAAAATTAAATGGACTTTGTTTGAGAATAATGTATTTTTAATAATGTCACTTCATCAAATTCCATTTTCAATTTCTAAATAACTTTTAATAGGGGAAAAAATAAATCATTTGGTAACATTTTTATAGATTTTTTTAAAAACCTAAAAATAAGCGCTAAAGTTTGATCATAATAAAAAGTAATTTTTTGTTTTTGTTAGAATTATTAAAATACTTGTTTATTTTTCATCGGTAATAATAATTCTTCAATTATGTTTTTTTACCAAGTCGATCAAGAAATATACTTGATACAAAAAAGATTCTTGTTAGTCATTTCGGTCAAAATAACATGATCCAAAAACGTTCACAAAAGAAATTCACATGGAAACGTAACAATAATATATGTATAATTCCAATAGATCACCATAAACACCCTTCATTGACACGATCTTAGTCTTCAGTTTTCCCAAATCGATTCAATTCTTTGGGTGTGAGCACCAATCTCTCTATCAACAAAATTGACAGTTCGATGAACATAACTTTAATCTTTAGACAGTTGAGCATAGGCTCTCCATTCATCACTCATTATAATCCAAAAAACAGAATTGCATCGGATGGAACACTATTGCTACCTATTAATTTAATATCCATTTCTTTATTATCAACATGAAAAAGTTGAATATTTATAAAAAATCGGTCAAAAATATACTTGATGTAATGGATCGATCAAAAAAGATACTTGTTGGTCATTTCGATAAAAAAAATCCTAATTCTTTTAAAAATTCTTATTGTAATTTAACATCGGTTTTTGGTTGTTTTTTCACTTTGTTGGAACTTTAGTTCAGAAGGAAGTTCTCAATATTTTTTTTCCGAATTTTCGCACCCAAGTACTGTGAATTTTAATAAAATAAGAGAAATAACTTTGCAATTTTACAAAATAACCATCGTTTGTTTAGCAAATGTTTCACATCAGTCCTCTTGCAATATTATTTTTGAAACTTCTACATTACAATTTTCTAAAATATTTTATTTCTTAGTTTACTTTCTAAACACAGTTTTAACAATTCAATATCAATTTTTTAAAAAATATTAAATTAGATATAGAAAATAAAAGCAAATAAATTTACTTCAAAAGGCACTAAAAATCAACAAACAAAGAACCAATAAAATATTGATATTTTATATTGTTTTAATTATCATATAAAATAAAATATTTCAATAATTATAAGACCAAATACAAAAATGATAAAATGCACTAACAGTGTTTTCCTGGAAATAGTGGTTTATTATTCAACATTTCGGCTAAAATACAACCTACACTCCAGATGTCAATAGACTTTGTATATCCTTTCGAATTTAACATAATTTCTGGGGCTCTATACCACCTAGTTGCCACATATTCTGTTAAAAGCCCGGTATGATCGTGTTCGGGATCCGCAACCCGTGCCAGTCCAAAATCACAAATCTGAACGCGATTGCAAAATTATTCAATGTGATTCAGTTTATTTTAATTCAATTATTTCTTATCTTATTATCTCATAATTGTGAAAAATTTTTAATAAGTAATGAGAAATTCAATAATATATAAAAAAATATCTAATCATCTTATTATATATAAGTGGATTAAAGATTTCCATCTGCACATTTTTTAAAAAAAGTTTACTCAAATAATCTTATCCTCAATATTCAGATTTTCCAATAATTTTCTTCGAAATCAATATTGTAATTTTACTTTTTCATAAAAATTTTGTAAGATAAAAACTATTAGTGAAAATTGAGTTTTTTAAAATAATAAAATAAACTGATATTAATAAATCTATTATGAACGCAAATCATTATATACGTTGGATGCTCAATACATATTGCAAAAATGTAAGAAAAATAAAATATTCTATTGTTTTCAAAATATTCACATTCAAAATGGATACATTTTGCATACTTGTGAATCAATTTCAATTTACCCATAGCATATCAAGTGTGTCGGAAACATGATCTTTACGTGAATCTTTTGAACTCGAAAGCGGTTTACCGCGCAGTTCGTTTTTCAAATATAAGAATTAAAAGAAATCGTTAGGAACTAAATCAAAATTATAATCTAAAATGATCCGATATTTTGAATTGGTCTATCCTATTTCTCCAAAGACTTATGTCACATAAATTCTTATGTGGAATTCAGAATTAACCGTTCCACGAGACTATAAAGTCAAGATTGAGACATGTCAATTTTTTCCGAAAATAAAATGAATTATTTGATTAGAAAAATGTATCTATGAAAAACCATTTGTGTACGCTTTCGTTCATCTATAAAGGAGACTGGCCTTTATTTCCTTATCAAATGCTGCAAACCACTTTTGACGCATCGGAATTGAATTTCTTATAAATTTCTCTCGACCAACTCACGCGAGCCGTTTTTTGAGCAATCGTCAATTTATGTGAGATAACAACGGACACAAATTTCTCACATCTAAATGTTCATGGAATATCAACTATATGGCAGTCATAATAATTCCTAATCACGTCTGCATGTCTAGATAAGTCACACAATGATCAAATTTATTAGTTCATGGAAGGCTTAAATATTTGCTGGCACCACAACTGATTTTGAACGCCAAGAATATTCAAAACCAGAGATATATATATTTGTGCTAGGATTCATCAACAATAGTTGAGCCAAGTTGATTGATGAATTGTTGTTGACATAATTCTCATCGGAAATCATAATAAATAAGGGTACTGTAATTATCCAAAGTTAATCTCCTTTTTATACACAGAAGGAAACTCTGAGATTTATATATATGTACAGGGTGCGTGCGATATTTTCGGAATAAATTTGAACGTTAAATACAATGTTATTTTAATTTTGTCATTAAAAATT
>JBBMKC010268099.1:0-19767 GCA_037834085.1 Bipalium vagum | reverse complement strand
ATATATTCTTTTATATATTATTTTAAATATTATTTTATATATTATTTTAAATATTACGTTAAATATTATTTTATATATAATTTTTAATATTATTTTTTATATTATTTTATATATAATTTTTAATATTATTTTTAATATTATTTTATATATCTTTTATAATATTTTATATAATACTTTTCATAATATTTATATATAATATTATTTATCAATAAAAATAGTACCTGTGAATATTTCCATTAGCATTGAAATATATTTCTGTCATATCGAAAAATCTTTTTTATGTGTCCTATTGGCATAAAAGAGCCTACTTTCCCGTGAGACTAACAGAATATTTATTGTTGACAAAATCCAAAAACCATTGCTTTATATCGATAAAGAAATGACGACTTATCAAAACCCGACCCCAGAGTTCATTTCTTGATCTTTGACCCCTTTCAGAAGAGAACTCGGTTAGTCGACGGAACTAATCTTTATAAATCACAAAATGAATTTCGCGTTAATCTGTCTTACAGTTTTCATTGCCATCTGTACGAGCCAACATTATGAAGAATTTCGATCGAAATGTTTTCGCAATAGATGTTACCATAAAATCCACAGGCAACAAAGAAAACCTTGGAGAAGGTCAAATGACATTGGTGAGAGTAATATCCATGGACACATTCACCAAAAGCAACATGGTCCAAGACACATTAGACGTAATGAAGAGCGAGAAAAGGTCGCTTATTACGGAGACATGAAGACAAATGTAAATGTTGCAAATAAAAAGTTAATTGTGCATCGTCCGAAAAAACATGATTTTTTACATGACAGGAAAAAGTTGACAGATTATGGGACCTCTGTTAACAAACCGGATAATTTGCTGAAAAATAATTCCAATGACACTTTCAAGCCAAATTCATTGTCAAAAATAATTGGAGAACGACAAGATTTTCAGACGAAATTAAAAGAGAAAATTGTTTTAATTGAAAATGAAATGAATACTGACAAAAAACGTTTCCCCCATGGAAAAATAATTAATAGCCACGAAAATTACATGGACATCCACAAGAATAAAGTCGATTTTACATTGATATATTTAATGGAAATTTTACGGCTATTTGAGAAAATCATCAAACCATTGAACCGGAACGTGGAACCGTTGAGAAACGGTTTGAGTTTTCGAATCGATCTCGACCGAACTCGGTCTCCACTTCCATCAGAAATTATCATCAAACTCAACAACGAACATGCCAGACCACATTATAATTATTTTCATTAGATTTTAATTGGAATTAGAAATTAATTAATGAAATTTGAAAATTTTTTTGGAAATATATGGATTTCGTGATTAACTGTCCCACACATTATTTAAGGTTTCCGCTAAAACGAATTTTTTTTTAAAAACTGTAATGTAAATATCTATTTTCTGTCATTCCTATCCGGTCAGTGGTTCTTTAAGAAATAAGTTAGGATCGTTTTTGATCATATTTCATTTGAAAACATATTTTCAAGGATATGACTGATAAACTGGAAAAAATAATAGAAAAATATAATTTTTTCGTAATTAATTTTATTGTTTAAATATATCAAGGATTTTGCAGTTTTTGTGATTTTTATGTTTAAAAATCAGAAAATATTGTTATTTTGAATTAATGTTATATAAATAATAATTTTTATTATTATTATTATTATTATTATTATTATTATTATTATCATTATTATTATTATTATTAAATTATTATATTTAATAAATAATCATAATATTATTACTAAACAATTATTTTAATTTTAATTTAGTTATTATTCTATTATTTTAAAATTATTAAATTTATGACACGGTAAAGCTTTGATATTTAATTAATATTCTTAATTAATTAATATTTTGTAACTGGTTATGCTATGATATGCGACACTTTTCAGCGGGATGTTACCTCAAAAATGTTTCCGAGATTCGAGAATATCTGGATAATTGTCCTGTTTCGAAGCCTACAACTTTCGATTGTTCTGGAATTCGCCAATTACCTGAAGGGTGGCAACCGTGATTGACAATAATGGGTCTTGTATTATTGCTTGATCTTTTGTACCTTTTGTATAAATAAATAATTTCTAGGTTTTTTATAAAATTAAATTATATTTCAAAAAAGACCTAAAGCTATGCATACCCCTAAAGATAAACTGTGGTATTTTTAAATGAATGTATTTTACTTAGTTTTATGTTTTGATTTTCCTTTTAGAAAGTTAACTATTAAGAAATCGTTGATAAATCCTTTTGGTGGTGAATTCCTTTGTTCCATCAGCCATCCCGTTGGTCCATCCAACTGTCAAGAAAGATTTAAAATATACATTGATACTTACATCCAACGGCCGTAAAAAGCAAGTTTTTTTGGTTGGAATAGATAAAACTTTACAATTTAACATTCGCAAACACTTTCCCTTTTATGAATCCCAAAACAGTCCATAATACTCAAGATGTTTTCTTTAGCAAAGACAATTCCTCTATTCAAAAAGTAAACCCTTATCCATCTCTTCATTATAAAATCATTTTTTGACCCTGCCTTCGTGAAATAACGTTTGTTTTCGAGTTTAAAAGACACGAATTTTAATCTATCAAATTTCTGAAACTTTTCCTTTTGATCCCAAGTTCCCTGGTCACCTGTGCAATGTTTCCTTCTGATAGTCTTTCCAAGCTTCTCTTTTATTGTGTACCATTTTCGCTTCATCTTGAAACTTTATATACAACAAAAATATACAAAGCTTTAATATTGTTTAATATATAAACAATTTTATTTTATAATTCGGTTATATAATTAAATGGGTTTAGAATTTTCACAAATATTATATATAAATGTAAATATATATATTGTTAACAGTCCTAATTAATAATTATTATTAATATATCCATTAACATTTTAATCATATATTTTTAAATAACTTTATTGGCTTTTATTATATTTTTATTTATTATTTTTATGATTTTATTTTTCGATACAACTCAAGTTTTGTAATACCGGTGTCTTAATATATAATAAACGATCTTTATATTACTTATTATTTTAGTAATTTTATTTTCATTGTTTCATTATTACCATTTGTATGATAAGAGGGATTGCTTAAATTTCAAATAAACAGGCGAATAAGAACAAAATATTAATTAAAGATATAAAATTAAAAAATAAATTCTAAGGACTAAACATTATTTTTCATATATAATACTAATATTTTCAGGATGTAATCAATGTCGTAAATGAGTGCCCCCCGTATTATAAGAATAATCAACTTTTAACAAATATTATGTCAGCTCATGTAGGTTGGACCGAAACCATTTGTGTATAGACATAATGATCAAGCATCATAACTGGATACCAATTGGTCAGTGATTATTATTATTATTAATAATAATAATAATACTCAAATAAATGTCATCAAGAATTCAGCGAAATCCGTTGTAAAGAGATTAAAAGTCTAAACGTCGAGGAAGACTTGTTTATTTAATTGAAATCTGATCGCAGATAGAAACGGAACAGCAACGGTGAATGCTGGTATTGCGAGACTCAGTGTGAGAAACATGATATAGATGTTAACAACAACGATATCCGACCAGAGGACAGTAACAAAGTCAACATTGACAAAAAATCATTCTTAATCAATTACCACAATGTTTTACATTGAAAACAAATTAATTGACTGATGAAGATTCATTCCATACTTGTTGTCCTTCCAGAGAAGATACAAACCGAATTTGTCAACAATTGAAGACTTTTTTGTTTTACAGCGCTCTTCAGTAATGGCATCAAAAATAGCACTAAAATATTCAACAATCAAACAACAACAAAACCAAAAGCGAATATCGTTTTAATTATTATTATCAACTATTATCATTATTATTATTTAATTTTTTTATTATTATTATTATAATTATTATTGTTATCAATATTATTATTACTATTATTAACATTATTATTATCATTATTACTTTTATTATTATGATTTTTATTATTATTATTATATTTATTATTATTATTATTATCATTACTATTATTATCATTATTACTTTTATTATTATGATTTTTATTATTATTATTATTATTATCTTTATTATTATTATTATCATTACTATTATTATCATTATTACTTTTATTATCATGATTTTTATTATTATTATTATTATATTATTATTATCATTATCATTACTATTATTATCATTATTACTTTTATTATTATGATTTTTATTATTATTATTATTATCTTTATTATTATTATTATCTTTATTATTATTATTATTATCTTTATTATTATTATTATCATTACTATTATTATCATTATTATTTTTAGTATTATTATTATTATTTTCGCTTTACACGAAAAAAGAAAAGAACATTAAAATGATTGATTGAGTTTCTTTGTAACACGAAACAAAAATAATCAGTAGTCTAATAAGAGTCAGGAATCGACGAAACACAGTGGTAAAGTTTTATTCACGGAAACCGTGAAATTTAGATCCTACAAATGAGTCTTTTGATATTGAATATGTTTAAAGTAGCTTCACTAATGAGCTCAAGTGGATACTCTATTTTTTCCTCCTCGTTTTATTTTTTATTCTTCTCTCGATTGCAACATCGGTCGAAAACAGAACTACTAGAACCAGGCCTCACGACAAGACATCCATTGAAGCGTGCGCTCAAATTAGATAGATCGTTTCATGGATTAGTTCCCACCTTTTGGTAATGATCTTCAATTATGATTTGATGGAAAAACGATTTTCTTTTCTTTTTTTGTCGTCTTTCATATGGAAAAATAAAAACGGTTTTTTTGTTCTGCCTGTCTCTTGTGTTAGGGGTTTTTTTTTCAACGGAAAAAATTCAGATGATTGACTGAGTAGTTGGGGAAAAATGTAATATAATTTCGCCCTTTCATCAACAACATAATACAATGTTGGTGAGCATTGAAACTATCCTTGCATCCATCACCCAGAAAAACAGAACGACTCTATTATTAAGAATTTTATTTCGTAAATATAGTGTTTTCATGATTAGACTGAAGTAGGAAGTCATATTGAGAGAGGAAGATCTATTCACCATCAATGAAAAGATAAAAACAATGTAAATCAAATATCTTTGATGTTGCAGACGCTAAAAGAAAGGCCATGGTACAACGTGTTACATACATATTAAAGAGAAATTTAAGGAAACTTCACTAACAACGAAATGGAATCTTGAAACTTATTTTTGATAATTTAAGTAGAAAAATTATTTCCTCAGAAATTATTCTCGAGCGAATTTTCTGAAATTTTCCTTGTTTAATGAAAACAAAAATTGCGAATCCTTTTTTTTTGTTTTAATGATAAAAATAAAATTATTTTTCAATGAAATTTATTTGTTTTTTTTTTAGTGGTGGCCACCGACTTTTGATTGTCGAACATTTGAGACGTTTCGGTTGGGGAAAATTAATTATTTTTTTATTTATTTTTGTAAATTATTTTTTATTTGTTTTAATCAATAATTTGAGCTGTATCATTTCGACAATGTTTGGAAGGTGGAGGAGCTTGGAAGTGGAGGATGAAAACTGGTGATATGGGAATATCATTTGGTACAAAAACACAAATTGTACTTATATTTCGAATTGAAAATGATTATCAAGATAAAATCAGTCCTTGGAGAAAGAGGAAGTGGAGATGAGAAAGATTAAACTGGATTAAATGAATTCCATTTATGTCTCCACAGAGGGAGGATTTTAAAAATAAATTTCCATCAGTTCACTGAGTTCCTGGGACCGAAAAAGTGACACTTGAAAGCGTAGAGGACATTTCAAAAGATAAATTATGGCAGTCGTCAACTTCAACGTCTTGCTATAAAATCTTATTTTTATGCGTCGATATTGATAACGAAACTATATTAACTGGTTTTAAAATAATCTTCATTTTTCTCCAAGATCCAACAGTCATCTTTCGTACATGATCAAGTTGGAAATATCTTACAATCTTTATTTTTTATGAATACAAAAAAATAAATCATTTTTCAAGAAATGTAGTAATATAAATTGTATAAATGTAGAGGCGAAACTGGATCAGGAAACCCAAAATTAAAAGCATAAGTTTGAACATTCAAGAAGGGTGTGAATTCATTTCCGGAATCCGATAACAGTTTCCACAATTTTAATAAGCTCTGTCGTTAATAAATGTGATAAATACAATTTTAATATCTGAATAATTATCCATCAATTTAAGTGTAAAAAATGTTTGTTTAAAGGTTGCGAAGGTTGAGAAGTATTTATTGATTTAGGAAGATCAGTTTGAGTTTAGCACGGATCTTCAACCAGATCTTACTTCCAGGTCTTGATCCTCAAACACTTTTGTTTTTTCTGTAATTTCCAAAATAAAATAACCCTTTCGGAAACATACAAATCATCTTTTCCAAGCGGCTATTGACAGAGCATTATCCCCGTAAGCCCTAATAAGGATTCTATTAGTTTCTGCAGTAGCTTTTTTATACCAAAATCAAATACCCTCACTTCCCGCAAATTTTGCTTATTTAGTATATAAACCACCATCTACAAAAGGATGAAAATAAGATATAGTTAAAGATACCACAATATCTTTTTATAGATTATTTTTGAAAAATACATAAACAAAATATATTCAAATAGTTTACTTAAACAAAAGAATAAATTTTCTTTATTACAGCTATTTAAAAAAGCTCACTTTCAATGCATAAACCTAATATTTTGTAAAAGTATAAGCATTAGCGAAAAAGCAGCATTTGAAAGAAGTTTGGTTGGGTTTTCAAAAAAATCTGTTGCTGAGAGTCATTAATCGTTAGTCTAATTACATGAAGGATAATCTTTTTCAAAAACACAATGTGTCCATCGATTTAAAAATGATGATTTCGAAATTAATGACAAAGAATGACCTGGAATTTCACTTTTGAAAATATTAAGATTAAAAGAATAAATAATTCCAGGCAATTAAGATTTAATAACGCTGAATCGAGTAAATAAAACAACTATGGATCGAATACAACAATAACCTAAACTTTAAATATTTAAGACAAATTTGAGTTTTACAAATATTTATGATTATCAAATTTTTACAATGGATAATTTCAGAATTCTAAATTAGGAGGAATCCGGCTCATAGAAAATGAATGAAAGAAAAAGAAATCGGTATCTTACTCACAAGGGCCTCAGTAAAAAATCGGTTCTCTATGCCACTTGACGTGGAAAACAGGGGGGGAAAGAAGATAAAAACAAAAAATTCTCTTATTTTAAAATATTGAAGAAATATCCCAACCTTTAGTATTTATTTATCTTAATTAGAATTGATTTAAAACTATCTCAGTTAGTTCGTGATGGAGTTAGTGATATCTAGCCTAATTATAACACTGAATGATACCCAAAGAATTATTATTATTATTATCAATTATTTAGGATTTTATTAAATCGATACTGTTTTTAGTATGATGTGATATCAGATCTCTTAAACAAGGTTTTAAAAAATAATTAATTTTCGATATTATTTATTAGTCGTTCCTTTTTTTAGGCTGCTATACTTTTTCGTTTTTCAAATTTTTATTTTCAATTATTACAGTCTTATTTTTATGTATCAGTATGGATCATTTGTGAATAAATGCTTTTCTCTTGGACTTAGAATTTTTTTCTGAATCTTCTGATATTTCTTTTTAAGACATTGGATAACTCAAATATTTTTAAATTTTCATTTTGACGTTTTACGAAAATCTAACACTTTCTCGTTTTTTCATTAGCCTTTCCTTTTAAATAAAATATTACAGTATTTATTTTGTTATTTTGCATATTTTAAAATAGTAACTTAATGTTCACCGGTTCGCTTAAAAACGGCCCAATCCCTGAACTCATGATTTTTAACTTCTTAAAATTTAAAAAACAATACGAAGTTTTAAATTTTACTAATTCAATTATTTTCTCGCTCCAAGGGCATTCGATTTAAAGTTTTTCTTCTTTTACAGGAAATTCAACAACCAGCCGACCAATCGTATCGTTGACTGCTTAAAATACTTGATTCGATTCTAGATTACTTAAATTAAATGTAAATTACTTCAATTTTAAATCTTTATAATATGAAGCACTCTATTTTCAATTTGAAATATTTTATTTTCATTTGAACCAATTTATTTTTCAAAAAAATTGTAAGAAGAATAACCATCTACAAGCACTCAATATTGAGACCTATTATTAATGAGAATTAAATAAACTAAGACTTCGACCATGACAGTTAATATCTTTTTAAGGATTATAAGATAATCATTAATTATTTGTAAAGGTATTCCTGATTGAGTGATTAAACTGGTCGGCCATCAGGATTAATGTATATGATCAGAGTAGAATTAGTCAATTGGTTTAAGATCAAGAGTCTCGATTAAGAGTTTAAAGGTGATATTATTAAAACTGAAAAAGTTATTATCAATAAAATATACCAAAAGTAAAGTTTTGAAAAGAGAAAACAATGGTTAAAATTACGAGACTTGAGATAAATTTATTGGAACTTCAGTTGTGACAACTTAAATATCTAAGCCCTTTTTTTATATTCGTGTACTCCAAGAATATTGCTCTGGCATCTAACGAAGTAATTATAAAGTGATCTGGTAAATTACTAATGGGATTTCGACTGAACTCAGTATATCATATTAAGATTTTTTTTACTTTGTGCAACACATTTTGTACATTTCTCAAATTTTATTTATTTACGAAAAATGGATATATTTTGACAACACCTACGTTTCGCATAGTGGGTAGACAAAACTTCTCATGACAGCATAGACACCAAATCAAATGATTACTGTTTGGTGTCTATGGGCGGTATTATTCATTATGATTTCTATGAATAAGAAGACGTTATCAGTGCGGGATCCTATTGTAGTGAGCTCGATACTTGCCACAAAAAACTGAAGCGAAAATAGCCAACATTAATGATTCGTAATCTTCTTTGACTTTTGCACAATAACGCTTAATCTCATGTTGCAAAATTAATTATATAATAATTACAGGAAGTGGGTAACGAAACTCTAAATCACCAATTTTACTTTCCAGACATATCTCCCACAAATTATCATCTATTCTTGTCATTTGAGAATTTCCTACGAAATAAGAATTTTAAGAAAATCAGAAGACGTTCAACACACATTTTCTTTTTTGTCGAATCCCGTGATCAACAATTCTTTAAAGACGGTATTAATAAACTCCTAGACGTTGGCAAAGTGTTGGTGATACCAATGGTGATTATTTTAATTATTAAATTTTTCATGATGACTTATCGACTTTTGATTTATGATATTAAAAAGCGTCAATACTTTTCCTTCAACTTATTATTAACAATTTAAAAATTATAACAATTTTGATATAATTATTCTTTAGATACATTTTCTTTCTGTTAATTAAATTGGGGAGTTAATAAAAATACGAAACAAATTCTATTATCGCTTTGTAATAGTAATAATAATAATAATATTCTAAAAAATTTAATTAATTCGATATTCTTTTAATGAAATGATTAATTTAATTTACATAAAAGTGAAATACCTGAAATTATACGTCTTTTATAAATCAACAAACATCATATGATTATAAGGAATCTAAAATTTCCAAAGTTCTCTTTTTAATACCTTCAAGGATAACCAAATCAAAAATCAGTGGTAACAGACTAAAAATTTGATACTTGAGTCTTGTCAGTTCCACTGTTTCCATTCAGCTTGAAGATATTGGTCCTATTGTTTAAGACTGAACTTCTTTAGCCTTTCATCTTTCCAGCTGTATTTGTGGCTCTGAAGTTAATTATTTTTATATAAAAGAAAGGAAATATAGTTGTGAAAATGTCTTCGACAGAAGATCATAATAACCACCTCGAAATGTCACTAATTAACTGTAAAATTAACCGACGTAACAGCTACGAATCTTGACGACGAACAACCATCATATTTGATTCACATTCAACCATCTGCAGAATTTCATGCCTATTGGCGTCAGATTAAGGGCGCCTGGAATCAATTTATATTGATTGTTATCCGTATGTGCATCCCAGATCCCGTTGGCACTATTTTATTATTACATATAGAGTCGATTTTTACTATGATTTTACACAACCATGGCAAAAATCAAACCGAAGATTTCTCTCTACAAATCACCAGAAAATTATTTAATTCATAAAATATATAAAACCCATTTTCCAGACAGTTCTAACTGTTGACTGATGAAATTTTGTTCTACCTAACCTCCACCGCAGAATCCGATGATAACCTTCTTAGTCAATAAACGACATTTTCACCATAAAAGTGACAACATTCGTAAACATATAATTTAATGGGGTAATCCAATGGTTATATAAACAAATACATTCACACTCCAAGCTTCGGAATAAAAATATCCTTTGGTTGTTTATTGAATCTCATATATTTTTGAAGAAATGGAACATTTTCCTACTAATTCTGTCAACTAAAATTTCACCAATATAATTATTTTTCATTTTTGCACTAAACATAATTAAGAATGATATTGATATATTGATATTACGAAAATTATTTTCGTTTTATAATTAAATTAATAATAATAATAATAATAATAACTATAATAATAATAATAATATTATTATTATTATCAATATTTTTTAATATTATTTATTATTTATTTATTTTTAATATATATCTGTACATGTTTGCTTGTACCTTACTACTTTGAAACGTCTATTATAAAAAATTATTATGATAAACAGTTCATTTGTATTTTAGCGCCTTATCAACCTAACTTTAATAAGTTGATAACATATGCTTGATAGGTCTTTCAGCGTGCTTTGTAACAGTCGCCTTTTATAACCTTAACCGTCGACCATGACCACAATTGTAGAGCTGAGTTTGGGATGTCATGCATGTTTGATAGGATGAGATAGATTATAATCAGCAAAAAGTTAAGTTTCATTATTTGATAATGTGGAAAACCGTTGACATGGTACACAGATATTGAGATAATGGTGTACAAAGGCGTCTGCATCACTAATCGAGACAAACTTTATCAGACATATTTAGATATCATGGTCAGATGTATCACAGCAACTAATTTGAGCGGATTATAGCAACTGTTTCTCCAATGTTGTGCTCAATGTAGGTAATAAAAATATCGACTTTTATGTATTTTTTGATTGATTTGATAAAATCTTAGTTTTTTATTTCCTGTTAACTTTTAATTTTCCACCATCCCTCATCGAATTCGGTAAAACCTAAAATGGAATAATGATTTTCATCACTGGTTATACTGGGTCCACGGATGCATTTATATTATAAATGGTCAATCTCAATATATATAATTGAAATGTGAGAATTGATTATTATTAATTTTGGTTATTAACTTTATCTCAATGTAAGAATTCGTTAACTATCAACGAGGAGAAAGATAAAATTGGGAATAGGGTCTGTACAAAGGGTCTTAAAAAATTAAGATTCTTCGTTTTACGTAGATTACAATCAAACTTGAAAACGTCCTGATTTTCTGCTACCAAAACCTCGACAACCTTTGTTAAGTACCTCATTTTTTATAACATTACCATTTATTCTCAAAACTTGTAATTATTATACATGATATAAATTATTTATAAAAGAAAAAAAACTCCAATTTCGTTGTTTCTTCTAATAATGATGACTCGAGTATTTGACGTATATTTTTGAAAAAATATTTTTATTTATATTATATTTTATGCGAATATTTTCATTAATTAACTTTAATGAAGATGGAGAAATCGGCGCATTTTCCATAATAATCATATTTTTACCCAATATAAAATGAGGAAATTTTTATGTTTGAAGTCATAATTATTTCAAAAAATCCCAAAATATTCATTTAATAATAATTAAAACAAATAAATAATAAATATGAGAAAACAGAAAAACATTGCACGAAAAGAAATTCAGCCTATTTATAAAATGTTTTTTTGTTCAGAAAATATTTTATATTATTTTTTTTAAATTAATTTTCGAATATTTTTTCTTTCTTTTTGTTGTTTAATTTTTTCTTTTATCCATGTCATTTTTATGTCGATAAAAATCAGTAAAGTTTTCCCAATTGGTTCCAGAATTAATTTTTCGTATTTAGCCCGGGATAAAATGTGCGGAAAAATAAATCATTGTTTAAAACAAAAAAATACAAATAAGAAAAAAATCGTGAAAAATGCACTTGTTTCACTATGGAAAAAAAATGCTCGTTTTTTTTTTCAAAAATTAAGTTTTCTGAACAATTTTAATCAAAGTGAATTGAGAGAAATCAAGACAACTATTAATGAAAATGGTTTCAGAACTATTCAAAGATTGCAAAGTGTAATTGTATTGCCACTTACAAGAAACAACATTGAATGAAATAAGGCTACATTAAAATTATTTCTGTTCACTTTAATTGTTCTAATTTTTCCGTTCTGAGTACTGAAGCAAGCTGAATTGCCAACATCAAGGCTAATTGTAGCATTTAGCAAGGTTTCTGTGAGTACTCTTTGTCGGTAGTTTCCTGGACTAAGTTATGTAAATTACAATCCCTCCGCACGTTTCAATGATTGTGCTTTTTGTCTTTAATGTACACAGACTGAATTTACACTAATTTATTTTAAATTAAGTGTGGAGTTTGAGATTCATTTAGCTAGAGTAGCTATCTGTTGCTCTGCCACGGGTTAGGGGAAAGATATACAGGCCGATTGTGGCTTCCTACAGCGAACAGAGGTGAGAGAATCAGATCCCACGACGAAAACACACATGCTCTTTTCTTAATAAATAAAATAAAATAAAAAATTTCCGTGAGCACTAGGCCACTGAATTGCTTCATTTAAAACTTGATTTGTTTTTTTTTCATTTCGGCTCCTTATTTCTTCTGAGATTACACTTTACCAGTTACCCTTCGTCCTCCCCCGAGGATTCTATCGTTATTGAGGATTCTGTCAATTGTGCTAATTATGATGATGAGAAGCAAGCAGTGATTTACCTCAAATTGTAATGGTTGACTGAGCGCTTCAAGATGAATCGCGGCTCTCTGGATTTCCGATTATTCAAAGTAGTCGAATCTCACACACGCAGCGACGAAGTGACAGTTAAAAGTAACAAGAGAGACAGCTAATTTTTTGTATAACTAATTGCGATCCTCATCAAAATCAAAGTTACAAAAACTACTTTTGCATTTTTATTAAAATTAGAAAAAATAATTAATTCAATGAGTTCCATTTCCTTAGTCAATATCAATTTGAATTGTTTGACAATTTGCCGAGAGAACTACTTAATGATTGTATCTAATTCTTTTATGCTGTACATCATTTTCGTTTTGTTTTTCGAGAAATTATTTTCGTTTTTAAAACGAAAAATTTTGTTTTTAATTCTTATTATTATTATTATTATTATTATTATTATTATTAAAGAGATGGATTTCGAAACGGGTATCTTGTTGCCCATTATTGTCTCACGACAAATGGCAATGTTGTTGTTGTTTTTGTTTTTTTGTTTTAATTCACGAAATCAGAAATTAATTTAAATGTTAGGAAAAAAATCTTTCGGAAAATTTCGCCCTTAAATTCTTATTAATTATTTTTCGGTAAAAGAGGTTTTTTTATCAGTGTTTTTTTTATTGGGATAAGGGTTGGATTAAGGTGGTTTTGGACCGGAAGTAAACAATTTTTTCCGGTATTTGTTTTCAATTGGGATAATAATTAGCAACAAAGGTCGTGGGTAAATTAAAAATATTCTGGGTCAGAATATGATTATCAATTTTTTTTAAAATAACCCCCTCTAGTTCTCTAGGGTCAGTACACGTTGAAAAATGGGATTAATTTTTAAGTCTGATTTGGGAAAAAATCAATTGTTATTTGATCTTTTTTCTTCAAAGATTAACAATGGAAAGACGATGACAGAAAAATTTATCTTTAAATGCTCATTTTTATATTTTCTTATTTGAGTTGTTGTTGTTGTTTTGTAATGAAAAACCAGTTTTTTTTTCTTCATATTTATATATTAGATTAACTGAATTTATGGAGGTTGTATCACCTTTCAGGGTCTGGATAATATGAAAAACAAATTGATGACGGTACCACAAAGTCAAACAAGATTGAAACATTGATACCAACCATATCTGTTTGATAATTTTACTGATGTACAAGATAAACTTTTTAAAACTGAAAATGATTTAAAACAGCGGAGATTTTCCATTGAGAATCATTGC
Source organism: Bipalium vagum (assembly GCA_037834085.1). Lineage (NCBI taxonomy): Eukaryota > Metazoa > Platyhelminthes > Tricladida > Geoplanidae > Bipalium > Bipalium vagum. Next base: position 5,586 of record JBBMKC010268099.1, on the reverse strand, counting down.
TCACAGTATCGCTAGGAATTTGCGTGGTTGGACGTTCACTGCATGGTACTTTGAAAGCAACCTATCTATCAGCTCTGAATGGCAGGAAATAAGACGAATTTGGTTGAAAAATATTAAACTCATTTTCCAAAAACCTTGAAGATAAATAAATCCTTAACTATGTTAAAAATTATTACCATTTTTAAATACGATATCTTACTTTAAAACTGATACCTTCACATAAAAATCCCATAAATGATGATTACACAAAATAAACGCAAAACAACACAAATTCTTTCATTCTTTTCTGGTTTCCCCTTTCGCTTCTAATTCTGAGTTCACAAGATTTTATTATTATCCCAATATTATACACCATAACCACCATAATTATACAAATAGTTACTGTTGTTCAGATTTTTGTAATAAAATCTTTAATCAACTTTCCTTTTCAGAAATGTCTGCCATTGATTCTTTCTCTAATTCTCCATATAGGGAATATATTTTACTTTATCCATTGCTGTATAAGAATCCTCCGTATCACTACACTTTTCCTCAAATTTCTTTAGATAAATAAAATTTAAAGTTTTGTTTATTATCAAATAAAAACCTTACAGATTATCTAATAGTCTCTTCATTGTACCTATATATATGAAGCCTAATTCTCTCAGTAGTTCTAAACAAAAGATTTTTTATTGGAAAAAAAATTTTCATGAAAAAAATTCTTAGTTTAAACGTGACCCATATGAAGAAATACTCAATCAAAACATTCTCACGTAGATTTGGTTGTTCTTTATCTTCTGCATTGTGTTAAATAGCAAAGATTAGGCGAGTTTTGTGGAGATTTTAAAGAAGTTTAGAAATTTACAATTTTTAGACTACCTCATAAGATTAAAATCATTTGATAAAGAAACAACTTGATCAAACAGCAAATGATTTGATTTTTCATCTTTATTACGCGACCATGGTCGAAGTAATAATAAGGATCGGAGTAGTATTGATTAAGATAGTAGTGATCAAAGTAGTAAATGATCGGAATAATAATACGGACTCCATACATTACTTATTTTTATCTTAAAAAATATAATTGAGAAAATGTTACTAAAGAGCATATGATGGCCAATTTTTGACACTATTGTATCATACTCCGTTTTTCTGTTACATTGTATACTTTTTAAGGATTAATCCTTCAAATTCATCATACTAATATTTGCATGAATATTCGGAGTTTACATTATCTGGAAAATACTTCAGTAAAAAATACCACAGTATCGGAATATATACGAATATATCGTATATGAAACGTCATGACTTTCATTCTCCAGGTCGTTAATTATTATTCCAATTACTTCAAAATTATACCTTAAGAACTGTTTTTTTACTTTGCTTTTTTCTGATTCTTTAAAAATAGTTACATAAGAAAGAGAAATGTGTATTCTTACAATATTATCCGGGGTTAATTGAAAATAACTTTTAACTTATCGATAAAAGATGATCACAAAGACGTTATGAGAGAAAAGAGCGATATCTTACAACTGAAAATTTTATTAATTTTTAATAGTTTGTTTTAATTATTTGAATATTTGACGTAAGCTTGACCATTATAATTAATTATTTTTATCTGAAAATCATAGGGAAAAACCTGTCAGAATCGAAAGAAAATAATATAATATTTATTTTACTTTTCACTTTTTATATATTTTTTGTTTTATTCATCGGAATTTTATGGATTTAACTTAAATTAAATGAACTTTTTATCAATATTACACTAAAACAAACGTGAAAAACTATTTTCCTGGGAAATATATTCTTACAGATAAAACTACTATAAACTATGCAGTTAATAATAAAAATAAATAAGGAAATATTCAGTGGAAATATTAATAAATAATACGGAATTCAATTAATATCAATTAATTCCATTCAAACAAATTTCTAGAATCTCAAATTAAGAATAAAAACTGAATTTTTGTAGGTGAAATATTAGTGTACGTAAAATAATTGTCTCTAATTAATCTGTTCACAAAACCTATAATTATTATTACTTTAATTTCAGCAAAAATATCTGTAAAAATGCAAACCGCTCTTCTTTCATGAAGCAACGACAATTGAAGAAAAGGCAATTGATAAAAGATGGGTAATTAATGAACTTCGACAAACACGAATAGACGACACGAGGTGGCGCTTGCAAGAATCAACTGCAAACTTTCTTTTCAACTCCAGCTCCCAATCACTTGTCTGTTGGTTTTAAAGCTGCTTTAAAAATTGTAAATGTATTTTTCGCTATGATATATCCCTTTTTTGCTGTAACAGAAAATTAGTGTCACAGCATACAATTTCAACATTGTGGAGCATATATTTAGGTGTAAACTAAGGAGGCCAAAAATGATTAAAATTTATTCAATACACATCGGTAACATCAATCTGGTCCATTTTACCAAGCTACAAACGTGGCGCCACTGTTCCTAAAACGACTGGGTGGAATGCCATTAATCCACGCCAGTCTTCTTCTCTGACGAGTGAGAGCTGCTGCATCTGGTGGTATTCAGTGGCCAGCTTCACAACATCTCTCCCTGTCAAATGTCTGCAACTTGCACATCATCTCAACTGTCGCGCAGCAAATAAGCATTTTACCATTCATTTCATTGGTCAGTTTCGTCTTGTGGCCAGCCAATCACAGCGGCCAGTTATCATCAGTGCGTACATCTTTTGTACTAAAAATTATTTCCTAGCTCATCGAAAAAAACTCTATTTAGACGTCAACCATGTATATTTAATTTGGATTTTTGTCAACACTGATTTACTTTTTTCTTTACATTTTCCACTTTCCAATGGCTTTTAATCCTTTTCTTGGAATCCATTCGTACCATTCAAATAGAAATATCAATGAAAGCTGTTTTATTAATTCTGCTACGCCACCGTTTCTACCCAGTTTGTCCAATTTTCCTATCAACTACAGTAGTTTTTTGATGGGCAAACAAGGCATGACGCATTCATCGAATTTGTCTAGCTATCCATTACTACCTCCAGATATTTTCAATCCCAATTCCAGGACTATGTCAGATCAAATTAATGATCAAGATGTTAAAGACGATCCCAAAGTAGAACTTATCGATCGAGATTTATGGGAACAATTTCATACGTACGGTACCGAAATGGTTATTACAAAAAGCGGACGGTAATTAATAATATTATCTCATATAATGATAAAAGGATAAAATAAATTTTATTATCATTTTATTTTCCACAGAATTGTTATATTGTTTGGTTTTCGATGATTTTAACTTCTCAGATTTCAAAACGTGATTGGTTCACACTATTATATTTTTCATCTTAGATAAAGAAAAAGAAGTAAAAATTATTATTTTCTTTTCACTTAAGTCTTTGGCGGAAAAACTAATAAGAAGTAATTTTCCAATGTAAGTGATTATAAAAAGCTTTTAATGATAGCACCGAAATTGTTACTGATCATAATAATAATCCATAAAATTAACAATAATCATAAAATTAATAATGATAATCATCATAATAATAATCATCATAATAATCATCATCATAACAATCATCATAATTATCATAATCATAATAATCATAAAGTTAATAGTAATAAAAATAATAATAATAATAATAAAATTAATAGTAATGATAATAATAATAATAATATCAATAATAAAATTAATAGTAATAAAAATAATAATAATAATAATATAATAATAGTAATAAAATTAATATTAATAATAATATTATTATTAATAAAATTAATAGTAATGATAAAATAATAATAATTATTATTATTAAATTGCTAAGATTTAACTTGATCGCCAAATCGGTTTTCTTGCAAATGTTTCATTTACTTATTTAATTGGTTTTTTTTTCATTTGAAAGAATTATATTTTTAATCCACGAAATTGTTTAATAAAACCAAGAGAACGTTGGTCAACAGCAATTAATTATGCATATTTAGGACTTTAGTTTCCATTTTCGAACTCTTTCGTTAATGTTTTCTTTATCAATTTACAACAAATAATTGTTAATGACGTGCGATAAACTATAAAATTGGTGTTATTTTTCCCGGTTAATGCAAAGTCGAAAATTTATATTCTTTCAACATTAAAACCCATTGACCAGTTTCCTATATTAATAAATAATTCATTATTTGCCGATAATGTGTCGATTCTCTGTCACCAATCTCATCCCCCTCTTTAGGCCATTTCAGTTTAGAATTCTGTGAAAGACTGTTGGGATAAATAGTTCCATATTATCTGATTAAGTAATCATAATATTGGTGTCCATGGCCCTATGTGGCAAGTGAGTCTGTATGTGACACCAGTGCTTGGGAAAATTCAAGTGTTTCACATCTTGAGCAGTTCCAGCAGCGATCATCCCATAAATCTTATCCGAAAACACTGACACATTCGATAGTCCTACCAGTGAATAAAGATATGGCTATCGACTAAGAATAATCAGGTCACAGGAGAGTAATTTTTCTCTCTAAATTGTTCTCTTACCTAGCCTTAAGAGCAATGGCCAACGCTGACGGGTCGATTTTCATTATCAGCTCTCGCAGAAAATACGATATTTTGTCACAAGTTAGGTGCTGTTAGCGTGATCTCCATTTCGCGTTTCCAAACATTGGGAATATTAATCATTATTCAATTATTTAAAATTCACTAAGATACCAAAGATGCTATTTTTATTTCATTTCAATTATGATGAAAATCATGCATTTATTTTTTGGACTGCTTCTCGGCTCTCTCGGTTTGCAAAATGACGTACATCGTCGTGAAAAGGGAAATCTTGATAATTACCAAATAATCATTATGAAAATTATATTATATTATATTATTCATAACATGGCCAAATTAAACGTGATGTTATTCATTTCAAGAGAATAATCATTTTAATATTTAAATAATAAAAATGTTGATAATAATAATAATTATTATTATTATTATGATAATAATAATGATTTGATGATTCATTTTGATCATCAGATTTTCCAGTTATCTTTTACTTTCCCATAATTGACAACTGAATATCAAATTCAGTGAAGTGGTAAGACCTATGCAGACAATGTAAATTCCTCAGTCAATTAGGAGACCAAACGCTTTGTCATCTTAACTTCCTATTATAATCGAAGAAGTTGTCAAAATTACCTTTCTTGTGCAACTTTCTAACAATTTAAGAAAGAGTTTTAACTGTAAATACTTAACAGTATATTTTATAAAAAATTGTTACATCCTTTTTAATTAATTTTTTAGTAATTTTTTCAATCATTCATTGAAAATACAAATAAATTATGATGTAACTGAGGATAAAAAGCTTTCAATTGAACTGTTATTAATTTTCCATTTTAGGAAATAATAACAATTCTTGAGGAATTGTAACTGTCTATTCGAATGAAAGTTTATTTTAATATATTTGTGTTATACGTGTGATAATAATAATAAATAATAATAATAAAATATTATATAATTAAAAAAATAATATTATAATAATAAAAATTAATAATAATAATAATAATTAATAAATAATAATAATAATTTAAATAATAAATAATAATTTAAATAATAAATAATAAAATTAAATAATAATAATGCTAATAAATAA
>JBBMKC010267989.1:0-19770 GCA_037834085.1 Bipalium vagum | reverse complement strand
CCTTTCTAAATTCATATATCAAACAATACCTGATATGAATTTCTTCAGTATTCATCTAAAATTAATTTTATCTAATTCCTTAAAAGGTTGCAAAATTATTAAATCAAACTAATCAGTAAAACAACATGTTACTAACATTAATTAAATAATAATTATAATTTTTAAAATTTATTGTTGAGAAATATAGTCTCAAAAATTAGTTTATAATAAGTTGGATTTTGAACTTTACAACTTAATATTTACACTAATTTCATTTAACAATTTAAACTTTTTCAAATATTTTAAATTAAATCCTTATCATTTTGTTAATAGTATACCTTATCAAAGTAACCTTCAACTTGAATCAAAACTCCCACGATAAAACCTTATCTGCTTTCTAACTTAATCAAAACACTCACAATAAAGCTTTATTATAAATGTAACAACAACCTGATGCAAAAAACAAAATTCCCTCCAACACTCGCAAATCACCAAAAAATATGTCCAATACTCAAAACAAAATGGCTTCAACACCAAACCATCAAAACTGAATCAATGCTTAAAATAATAATGAACACAAAAAAAAGAATGATAATAATAATCTAATCAAGTAGCTTTAAAGGAAAGAACCAGAAGAATAATCACAAAAGAAAGAGTTCGAGAGTTAATAAAATAAAACGGTCTCACCAGGATCGACAAGGGGTCCCCAGGCCATCCTCTAGGTCCTTCGCAGGTCACCTAGGGATTCCCAAACTCGATGGGTCCCCTTGGTAAATCCTCTTGTGAAAACATATCAACTAAAGTTGAATATTGGAATTCTTGAACTGTTCTCGGGTCTGTACGTCGAGACAAAGTTAAAGAAAGGAATTAATTACTCCTACGACGGAGTTTAATTTCATATTTTCCACAACAACAAAATATAATAATAACAAACTCACCTCAATAGCCTCGACGTAGACTTATGGTTATTATTGTTACTATTATTATTATTTTCTTATTATGGAGACAGAGTCTTTTGTTATTATTTTAATTTAATGTATTTTCTGTGAAGTCCTTATGGGACTTAATTCTTCTGCTCGACTCCTTGACAATGTTTAATTTGCCCACATTATGGAATTAATCCTAATTGCCTTTATTAATTAATTTTTCTTGACAATTTATAATTCTTCCAAAATATTTAACTTTGTCCATAGGTTTATTTATTAATTTTTTAATATTTAATTATTTATTATTCTTTAGGCATCCGACTGTCTCCAGAACCTCTATTATTTACGTTGACGTGTCAAGTGGATATATGCCTACAAGTAATATTATTATTTTTATTCTTAAAATTTATTAATTTTATTTAAAAAAAACTTATTTTAAAAAATTTCTTATAAAATGAACTATACCATAAACAAAATCATAAATAAATTAATGAATAAAGATAAAATGTTTGATAATATTCATCATTGTTTTTATAAAATGAACAAAACCAAAATCATAAATGTAAAATGAATAAATCAATGAATTAAGATAAAATGTTTGATGATTTCCATCATTGCAGCTGATTGACATTAATTGAAATTCAATGAGTCTTCTATCTCCTTGATGAAGCTTTTATCTCTTTTTCTTTTAAACTGATTATTCCCACATATTCTTCAAAGTTTTATTAAATTTTTCTATGACTACAGCTTTACTTTCATTCTGTTAAATGTGATTTTTTTAGTATATGATATTAGGCATTATAACTAAAAATTTTGTAATTGAGTAACCGAATTTCTTAAAATATAACTGTCTTAGGGTGATGGGTTACTTGTATAATAGAAACACAACCATTAGTGCAAAACTCAGTTGGGAGTTTGGTTAAAGTATTGGCAGTGGTATTGAAAGCTCACAGGCCCTCAAAATCACCCATACGTGGTATCATTCTTTATTTAAATAATTTCTTAAATGATTAAAACAAAGTAAATACAAAAACTGGTGTTATAAATTTAAAATAATATTATAATAAGAGTTTTAAGTTATAATTAAACGAAATTACATTAACTATGATTAAATTCAATTTTCATCATAAGACAAACTTAATTATTATTTTCTAAAACGAAAATTCATTACGAAAATATATATACATTTGACGAAATCATTGGTCCTTTGATAAGGGTATAAAAATCTGTTTCAAAGAAGATAAGCTAATATATAGGTAATATTACCAAAACAAGTATAACACAATCAATAAATTTCAAATCAAGTTAAAAATCGTACATAGAAAAGCCTAATTTTTAAAAAAAGTCAAGGTTTTTGTTTTCTGCCAAGTGTAGGAAACTTTTTCTTTTCCCCAACATCTTGTTCGTAATCTGTCTTCAGGTTTGGTAATGTTGCATATCTAGAAGTTGAACTATCAACACCACCGATTTCATTAATTTTCTCAATCCATTGATTCATATCTGCAGAATCGGTAGCTTCAAACAAATATTCCCCACCATTTTGTAAACGGAGACGGAACACATTAGGTCTTTTTTTGTAACTTTCAGCTGGTGAAGACTGTGCACCCAATAATTCTAAAGTTTTTTCATTTTTATAAGTATGGATTTTATCTTCATCGTAATGCTTTTTGTCTTTGTAGAAAGACATTTTTCCATTATCAATAATAACATACAATTCGTACCACTTTCGATTCCCAGCTTTTTTAGTAGAATTTTCCCATTCATGTTTACGATGAAGATTGCCACTCCTTGGTTGTTGTGAGCTGGATTCCTTACCTATCACCGCCTTGGGAATCTCTGTAACTGGCTTCAAGTCTTTTATTTCTTTTGATTCATCTTTCGACTTAACTGGCGATGCATGGACATTTTCAACAAATTGAGTAACAATCTCATCTTCTATGATTGGTGTATGTACTTCCAATGATTTTCTTAAATTTTCCACTGAAGGTGCTGGTGTTTTGAACTCTAATATTAATTCATTCAGCTTTCTTTCTCTTTCAAGTATTCTCTCGTTCTCCTTTTCAATTGTATTTAAATTACGCATTTCAAGTGTTGTCAACTTTTTCAAAGCTACAAATCTTTCATCCTGAGCAGCCAAATTTCGTTCAAGTACCAAGTGTCTTTTGAGTAAATTTAATGTTTCATTTAGTGTATCACCAAATTCATTGGCATTCAATTGTAATTCTTGGGAAACCAACCAAGCTTCTGCAACAGCTGCTTCTCGAGCAAACTGATAAACTTCCAAAATCATTTCCAAAAGGCTTTGGTGTTCACGCCAATTTTCTAAGATGTTGAAGTACTTTGTAAGTACCTAAAATAATATATTATTGCAATAAAAATAGGTATTATCATGATTTATTACTAAAATATTAAAATTATATTTATCAGAAAAGAAAAATTGTAAATATTTATCAAATATTGCAAATAATTCCTAAAAGTTTTCAAGATACATACTTTTCAATGCATACATAGATTGTCTAAAAACAGATACAACATAGGTCTAACTGATTGTGAAGATTTTTCAATTTTAACTTTCTTTGATGAAATCTATCTGGTTTATAAAAAAATTATAAAACATATTTTTAAAAAAATTAAAATCTAGAACTCTTGTTATACTAAAATATTAAGATAATATATTAATATACAAATAAAAAGAAATATTTCATAAATTATTTAAAATAATCGGAAAATTTCTAAAGAAATAAGGTTTAACATTATCAATAAAAATTTTTTTATAATTAATCTTCATCTATACATAACACATAAAAAACCTCATTTAATATCTATTTATTTATTTATAAATAAAAATGTTTACATCTCTGCATTTCTTTCTGACATCGTCTTTCTTGGGATGTTTTCTATTAATTAAAGTTCTACCTAGTGTAATGCAAATGGTTCTGTTTTCATCTCGAGAATCAATTTCGGCCTTCAAGCTTCGGTGATTGCTGATAATAAGTTCAACTCCACAAACGTCTCTGGACAAATATTTTAATAAAAAATAATATAATGACTGGCGATTAGTAAGCACCAACCAATACGAAAAATCTAAATCTCTCACCTGGCTTTATCGTCCACGTGGATTTGTATTTCAATTTCACTCATCCAATTCATTAATTCTCTAACCATAGCATAAAACTTGAATAGATCTGATGCATCTATCAGCAAATTATTGCGATTATCATATTCCTTTCGTAATGTTAACCAAAGTTTTTGAAGTTCACGTTTGCGGTCGATTAATTCTTGCTCTTTATCCGTAGAATATAAGGGTAATAGACGATCTGCAGTTCCTAAAGCGTTATTTATAAACGGTTCTAATCTTTCAATTTCATTAGCAAATGCATGGTGTTTTCGTTGAGAGGCAGCCACAGTTTTTGCATCTTTACCAACACCCTCAGGAATTAGTCTTATTTTCTCATGGATCAGATCAAGTAATTCCTAATATTTACAATATATTAATTATTAAAAATAAATATAATGATCTCTACATGTTTTTGAATAAATATTTGTTGGAATAAAATTTATTCATAAGCATAATAAAAAATTTATTATCGGAATTAAATAGCACAAAACTATGAGAACAATAAAATATTAATGGACTTTGGTTATCTTAGCAATGACATCATTTTGCCATTAAAATGTTGAGTATTTTACAAGAAGTTGGTTAAGATCATCAGTATCATACCAAATGTAATGAAAAAATAAAACAATAATATTATTATATTATTTATTTTATATTTTAATAATATCATTTATATTTTAATTTTAAGGTAATTTTCATTAAAATAATTTAATTAGTGTTGATTTTAAATTACGATACGTTGTTATTTCAAATTATATTTTTTGTTGAAAAAAATTTTAAGAAATTAAAAATTATTCAAAAACTTAAGGAATATAATTTTTAAAAATGTGTATAAATTTTGTTCAATTTGATTTCCAAACTTTAGTTAAATATACAATTTCTAAATTGATTTGACAAGATGAATATCAAAACCACCTTCAACCGTTTGGTCCATCAATAAATTCGAACGCAAAAGATAATTAATACGTATATGATTTCCACAAGAAGAATAATTAAAAGGTAAATTAAATACGCCGAAATGAAAAAGATGTGTCATTTTTATACGATTAATTAAATAGTGAGGATAAAAATATTATTCACAGAACAAAAAACAATGAAGTAATTCATTCAATACATGATTAACCGAGAAATATTCAGATTTTACCATATTCCAAAAAAACACGATAAAGATTGCTTACTGAAGATTCACTCATAAATTGAAAGAAATCAAAGGCAGATTTTAATAACTGAATTCGTGTTTCAATTAACTCAAGAAGATCAGCCCAAGCTTCGTTGATCCGATCTTTCCATTGAGCAATTTCAGCAGAATCTCGATGACCCAGTCCAATTAACGCATTGCACATATCATCAGCTTCTGAAACACGAGGGCCACCAATTTCGTTCGTTTCGATAGCAAATTCACCAAAACGTTCTCGCAATAAAATGCAGTGTTCTAATTCAGAACCAACTTCATTGCTGATAGCAACAATTCTTCTTTCTTCTATCCATTCCTTGAAATCAAGCAAGATAAGAAATGTGATTATTTTTAAATAAAAATGAAACCTCAAGACCTTGTATTGATCGGTAAAGATAATAAAATTGTATAAGGTCTTCAATTTTCAATTTCTTTTCCAAACACATTTCCAGTAAAGTAGCATACATTTTGTCTATTCGTTCTTGCTTTTGAGCAACAAGATGTGCGTCAGGTAGTTCTCTATTTAAAATACTTTGGTATTTTTCTCCCAAAGCAGATATTACTGATCCGTAATTATTAATTATATTAATTAACTCCTCGTGCTTCCTCATTGTATTTAAAGCACTATCCTCATCCTGCATTTTAAAATTAAATAAAATAAATATATTTGAACTTTTACCTTTGCTTTATCTTCGCGAAGTAAATTAAACTCAATGTCACTCATCCAATATTCTGATTCCATGGCTTCTGTTAAATATTCTTGAATTTCTTTATTTTCATCGAAAAATTTCTGACAATCTTCACAAATTGTAATCAAGTCATCCCATAACTTGTTGAGCTCATCCAGCACCTGATTAAATTTCTCACTATTTGGATGACCACCATCAATCAATTCTTGTCCTTGCTGGAAAAAAACGTTCTTGTTTCACAAAATTGTCCACATAAAAGTAGTGAAAGTTTAAATAAACAAATCAACTATTAATACATAACAATATTTGATTACCGTTGAAAAAATATAGATAAAAATTTTGGAAAAAGATGATCTGTTTCAAAATCCAAAAATTAAACATACGTAATTAATATCATTGATTCTCCCCGCATGATTATCAATTTCATTTGCCATTGTTTTCAGTCGACGTATTTTCTGCAAACAAACTTGTAAACTATCAGGAGCAATTCGAAATTTATTTATGAAATCAATTTTTTCCATTATCCATTTTTTCTCATCCTCAACATCTCTCAAAAATTGTTGTACACGTTTCTGAAGAGTCAATTTATCTCTGCGTTGTGACATCGGAGCTTCCACCTGAGTGAGCTTTACTTTAACCTCTCTCTGGATCTGTTCAAATTCATCCTGACGATCAGGATACTGTTGTTTTAATTTTTCAGCATGCTGCTGTATATCGGATAACATTTTACGCTTTTGATCTAACTGTTTATCTTTATCTTCTTGGTCTTTCATTTTTTCATTTATTTCAACTAATCCATATTCTTCGGTTATTTCTTCAGTTGTGATGATTTGTGAACTGATTTCTGTAACCCATGACATCATTGACTTAGTAGATTCATCAAAAATTATTTCTAAATATAAATATAATTTTAAAATTCTTAACAACAGTCTAACCTCGATTAGCTTCTTCCATTTGTAAGCTTTTTTCTTTGGCTGAAGACAAAAGATCTTCCCATTGATTTTCTAAATTTTTGATTATTGGCTGTATTTCATCTTTCAAATAAGGTATTTCTTCCATCAATACATTACCCGACTAAATTTTTATAAATAAAATTTTTTTTAATGAATTTAAGGAAAATTACATTTTAAGAATATCTTATTTATATACATAGAATTGTTTCGGTACTATTTTTTTCAAAAATTATTCTATGAAAAATAATTTTAAATAACAATATAAAATAAATTTTAAAAAAATTAAAAAATGACTATAATAGAATATGAGATTTAATTAAAAAAAGATCTTTAGACAACACAATAAAATAAATCATAATTTTTATTATAAAATTGATGACTAAAAATCTTAATAAAAAATTTTAAAAAACTCATTTGTAAATTTAAAGAAAAGCTATTTTCAGTCTATTGATAATTCTTGATACATTTGCTGCATAATATTATTTGAACTAACTTCGTTATAAGATGGCAAATATCTATAGTAGAAATAGAAACAATTCACCTTCATATTCATGTTTTCTGTCTACATGTAGACTGTCTACAACTTTTATATTTAATAGAGATCTTAACTTTGAAAAAGACAAGCTTAAGTTTTAATATCGTTGGTCTAAAACCATAGAAAAACATTTTAAAATATATACTTAGGATCGTTAAGAATACAATTTTTTCTACAAGAACCCATTGTCCAATTAATTTTGGTAATATTATTCTTTATTACTTTAATCTTTTCAAGTACCATGTATGAAAATTCCATATGGAAGCATCCCAATGTTATGAATTTATTTAATTTCATTGTTTCTGCTATGCAATGCTTAAAATAGGATTCTTTTAAACTATACAAACTCGCTAATGTAGGATTCATCATAACACTACAATATTACTTTTTCCAGTCTAAAAAAAAATTAAATATCAAATTATTTATAAACCTAAATATAGCTTAATGTTAACTTGAGCTACATATCAATTTTTCAAGAAAACTAGATTTTCCTTGAAATAATTTGTATAAAATTTTTGGATACTATCAAATCATTTTCATAATAATAAAGTGCTTCAATATTATTCAAAAACTTGAGTAATTCAGAAATTCATTTTATCCAGATTAAATTTCTTGGAAAGAGACGATAATAATTTACTACATGAAATTCTGTCTCAACCTAACAGCAACGAACCTTTTAAATCTCATCTTATATTTTTTGAGAAAACGTACGCCAATCAAACTTGATCCGACTTCATTGAGTCAAGTGATCTTAATTTGTTTGAATCATGAATTAGAGAAACTTTAAAAAGTAGGGAAAATTTTAAATGATCTTATTTTAAGTTAAAAAGTTTAGTTTGAGAACTTTTTAAACTCTTCCAAACATCATCATTCAATATTAAGCAACCTAAAACAATAATACTTAAAACTGTAATTAGAATCTTGTTTAAAATCTTTTTAGTGGTTGTCGAAATTCACACAAAATGTAAAATTAAGTTTCTCTCAACAATTTTCAATCAAACCGATTTATTAAAGTACCGGATATTGATTTAATGGTGAGAATAATGTATATATAAACATAAGTTGAGTTTAAATTGTACATAATTGTTTATAAGTTTTCATTAAACTATTTAATTTGATTAGTAAAAGTTTTTAATTGTAACAGAAATGTATTAAACAAGAAATCATAAATCTGAATACAGATAGTTTCTGATACTTATGCAGTTTACACCTCACCGATTAAAAATGATATATTACTTTATTTTATAAGTAACTTATTCTGTTCACCGAAATATTTTATTAAAAAGTAATTTATAATTTATAATACATTTATTACTTTAATACAATCGATAAATGATAAAACGTTTTGTTAACTTTTGATGGAACAAAATTGAAAAATAACTATTAGATCCGCATGTTGTTTAGTGTAGCCTGTTTCAATTTTTTCCACATGCTTTGGATATTTATTTTTATATATAAAATAGAGTTATAATAATATAACAATAAAATTTTTAATTGATAAGGTGTAAACTACAGAAGTGCCCAATTTCTAAATAAAGAGGTTTATTGGCGTTTTTAAATAAAACTGAACAAACCAACTCAGATTCATATTTCCTAAATATTTAGGTATAGAAATAATAAACGAACATTATTATCAAATACAAAGATCCGTGATACATAAATGTCTGAGCTGAATGTAAACATTATAAGTCTCCAAAGTCGATCTATTGAATTCAATTGTTTATGTAAATATTTAAATGGTGTAAAAGTATTTTGATCTTATGTACATTACTTTTATATAATTCAATAGAATTACACTTGTTATGTGTCTTGTTCCTACGAAGTATTCATTATTTTTATCTTAAGTAAAATAAACTTTACCCGTAATATGAAAATTATTTTTATCATAAAAATCGAAGTTTGCATACAACTGAATTATAAACCATATCATTCAAATAAGACTCCTTCATTCAAAGATCAATGAAAAATCAAAAGTAACAAAATCATTTATCTCAAATTTATGAAATATAGAAAAAATCAGTGAAATCTCATAATTAACCACAAAAGAATTTGAAAAGTAAAGGAAAATATTAAAAGAAATTTGAAAAGCTAACTGCAGTAAAAGATAAATTATGAGGAACTCATAAAATATAATTTGATGATATTACAAATTCAAAAGAATAATATATAAAATTTTTAAAGAATAAAATAAAGTCAAATTTCACCTTCGTAATTCAATATATTAAAAATTAAATAATAATAATAAAATAATTTTAAAAAATTAGTATAGTTTCTCACAAAATAATAACAAATAATTTCCAAAACAATCTTAATAAACAATAATCAAAATGAAAAAACGTATCATTTTATGCATGATTTATCTCAACATATGATATGATCTTTCTAATATCAGAAAGATCACTCGGATTATAAATTTCTGAGATCAATACAAACATATTCACAACCATTTAACTAAATCTATCGATTAAATATTTTCAATTAAATTAAACATTTTAAATATAAAAATAATAAATGTACAAATTATTTATGCCAACAGAACTAATTGTCATACTTGAATAACATCATTCACTCGATCTTTGTTGGCTTCAAGCTCCCTTTCGAAATCTCGAAAACGGTTATAACGCGTAGAGATGTCTTTAGAATCGTGATAGCTAGTATCGCTTGCTGTGATCATCTTTTCGGCAATCCATTCTTCCATCTGTATCAAAATAAAATAAATTTTGAAAACGCGTAAATAAACGAAAACCAATTTCAATTGAAAACTATATTTATCGATAGATCTCATAATATTAGAAAGATAAAATAAAAAGTGATTTAAAACTTATAATAATTATTAATTTTATTAGGTTTACAAATAGAAAAGGTACCTATTTTAATAATATCACAACTCATAACATTAATAAGATAAAAATGTATTTGTACAACATATATATAAATTAATCGGGGAAATAATTTATGAAATAATAAGTTATAAGTAGGTCAATTAATAAATAAAATTAATTATTTAAATGAATTTTAAAGGGAATATATTATTTGTTAAAAATATAAAATATATAAACTATTCAATATGTTTTTTACATATTTTTTTCATAATTATGATTACTTAAGCTAATTATATGATTAATTAAGATAAAATATTTGCAAAATTAAATTAAATTATTACTGAAATTAATTATTATTATTATTCCATATAGTGATACAATATATTATAGATATTCTACCATAAAAAAACTAAAAAGGCAGCTCTAAGTCAAATTGACTTGTAAATACTGATAGTATATAAGAATTTAATACTTATGAAAAACAAAATAATTTTCAAGACCATTTTTAAAGAGTCTCGAAACTCAGTAAATTTAATAGAAGTAAAAAATATAAATTAAATTTAAATGTCTTACCACTTTATAGTTAAATATAAACTTCATAAAAATTCACATTAAAAAATGTGTTACTGTAAAATTTATGAGACTGAATTTAATATTAGATAATTAAATGGATTTAGCAAAATTCTATTGATTTCAAATACCATGAGACTACCATTTCTAATAAATATGATAGTCATTTTGAATTTTATGTTAATTAAAATGATTTTAGTTAAATTAAATATTTTCTGCTTTTTACTTAGAGTTATACCTATTATTTAATTTTAAAAACAGTTGTTGAACTGCTCACTTTTTTTTAAAGAGAAATAATTCGATTATCATAACTTATATTCACAATGAATTGGCAGACCACAGCAAAAGTTACGTCAAAATATTATTCGCACATTTCATTTAATTATTTAAGTACTTGGCACGTAACCATTGTGATTTCAATACATATAAGCATGGGTGAATTTCTACAATTTATATATTGTAATAAGTGACGTTTAATTTCAAAAAGATTTTACAAAATAGTATTCGAGATACGAGTTTAGAATAAAAATTATTCTTAATCTACACTTTAAAAAGGCAACAATTTTCTTTATATTAATAACGATGGTATTTTTTGTTTTATCTAACCAATTTTAAAATTATAACTTTAAGAACAATTAAGAATCTGACTGAGGTCGAATGTGAGGTCTTCAAAACACTCTTAAATCTAGAAATGAGCGTTTATTCTTAAAAATTTTTCATGATCAGTTTTCATGACTTTACAGTGTCCACTGTCGACAATTGATTTAATTAAATTTGGTTCACAATTCAGAACAGTGATAAAATGGTTATTATAAACAATTTTCGATCAGTTCAACAATTAAAAAGATAAATGAATAATATTTGAAATTAATCAAACAAAATCGCATTATCTAGTACATATTTAGCACATCACTGTGTAGTTCTTGCAAGACCCTTTATCAGTGAAAAACGCACGTATACAACGCTATGCATAATGTTAAACTCTGGTCTTGTACGAAATCAAGTAAATAATGTCTACAAAATTCTAGGAATATGTGATAATCAGAGTAAATGAAAGAGCTGTGATTGGATAGTTTTTATCGCATTATTGATTTTATCATTACACAATAGAAGTACCTGGCCAGTTAAAAATGAAATTGTAAACAAAGGGTGTTAAAATCGTTATTACAAATTTATAATTTGAAAACAATTGCTATAAATAATGTGCATAAAATTTCTTACTTCCATAACATCCATGAAATAGTTTTGAAATTTCAGCTGATCTTTCAGAATGGCCTCTCGCTTGGCGAGTTTCGATTGAATTTGTTTACATCTTTAAAAAACCAAACACAGATTTAATTATAAAAATTATTAATTCTTTTCATTTAAATCGATATTTTTTCAATGTCAAAAAAGATTGGTACCTATCAGTAATCTGTTCACATTTCAGTCTTATCTTGTCCGATAAAGCATTAGAGGAAATCAAAGATTCGCCGAATTGTACGACACTATCGATTTTCGGCTGATTACTAAACACGGAACTTTTGAACGTTTCGAATTCTCGTTCAGCAATCTCGGCCAATTCATAATTTACCTATAAAAATTGAATATTTTCAATTCATATAAGTAATAGAAGATATTACTGGCAAGTCGTTTTTGGCTAAAAATGTTTCTTGTTTTGTTAGAATGACATCAACTTGTAATGCATCTCTAATAAAAGTCTAGAGAAACAAAGATAAAAACAATTGACGTTCATCTTTTAAAGAAACCTGGGCATCTTTGGATTGATTTAAGGAAATATTTTTATCTTTCCACATTTTATCCAATGCATCCCATCCAGTTTCCAAAACATTAAGTCTTTCATTAAATAATAAGTATTGTGGATCGTCTTTTGAATGAGAAACTTGTCTGCCAAACTGTAGCAACTGAATGAATTCTGGTTTCCGATAGGTAATTTCTTCGAGAAGTTCTTGATGATTTAAGCAAAATTTCTCAGCTTCCTACCAAGTCAAAATGATAAATAAATTTTATCAATTCAAAAAAATTAGTTTTTTAATGAAATTAAATTTATGAAGATTTCATTTGAAAGGATGTTTAACATCAGGATATTTACGTTAAATTTATTAAAATAAAATTATTTGCAAAGTTTAAATTTAAATGAAAAAGGTTTTACACAATCTTTAATATAAGATAAATTCCGAAAATAAAATTATCATTGTTTTTATAGCAAATGTTAAAACTTTTTTACTATGATATATTAAAAAACAATAAAATATAAAAATCTCATCTCTTATCAAAAAAGATGTTTTTAGGATTTAAAAGATTTATATTCTGTATATAGCTTCAACTATTTTCACTTGATCTAACAATGTCTGTTTTACCAGATACATTATTTTTACAAAATTTCTTTTAAAAAATATATAATAATTCAAATTTTAGGGTAGCATTAATTTAAAGAAAATTTATGCGGCATTTTAACAGTTTATCGTAATGTAGATTTGTATTTTTATATTAAGATAGAAATGAATATTTATTTACTCAGACAACTTCTATACCATTAGCATGCATTATAATTTGTCAAAATATATGGTGTATGATATGCAATATCTACAAATATTTCATGCTTAATTTCAGATGAAGAATCCGCTATAATATGGTATTAAGTAAATGGTCTTTTAGCAATGAGTACGGTTTGTTCTACTGATGAGTGTTCTTTTCAAAAATGGTAAAATGTCAAAAACTGTAGCGGATATTCATCATTTGTGCTGCAAACAACGAATTTTAATAAGAATTCTCTTAGCAAATTTAATTTATCTATTCGTGAAATTTCCGTATAATTTACTATTGGTCACGTAATATTTTCAAACCTGAAAATGTGTGAGATAACAACTATGGATCATACAGTAGTAGACTGGCTAAACTTTATTAGAGAAGTATGTTCTACAGATTTACAAGAGCGAGATATTGCAATAGGTGTTCCAAATAGAGTTGATTTTAAATATTTTTTAGGAAATATCATAAATATAGAAAAGGTCGATGAGTTTTGTAGCAGTCGATATACTTCTACATTTACGGGATAAAAATGCATTATTCCAATTACTCAAAATCGGATATTAAGTGAAACTACATGGTCAAATCAATAGAAAGATTGTAATGACCTTAAAAGCTTGGCTTTAACCATTACACGGTTAACAATAATGAAATTCCTACATTCAGGAGTTCATACGAATCATAGAGACCATATGCAGATGCTAGCAAAGAAAATTCGTCGAATAAAACTTATCCAACCTTTTTAGGGCTTATGGTTTAAGGAATTCCGTTAACTCATTCAAAAAAATTTTATACCCAATGTAATAAATGTTTCTAATATTTTTTTATTTTGTTAGGAACCTGAATTTACAGTTATACCAATATTTCTTATGAAGCAACGAGTTGATTTAAACTAATTTTTAATTGATATAATGAAATTTTTACGAAAAGCTTTTATATTATTAAAACAACAAGGAAATGTTCGTTACCCTTCGACATCAGCATATATGAAAGTAAATGATTTTCAAATGAGATAGATAACAAAGTAAATTTGATGACAATGCCAAGCGAAAATTAAATAATTAATCATTGCGGTATTTGTTGGTGTGCAGAAATAATTAATTTTTGTCCAATAAAAATTGGGTAATCGGTACGCAAGGACAGTTGCATTACATCGTTGAACAAAGAACATCTGACAAACAGAAATCAGTTATGACATCTCTCTACACTCCGTTACTATATGGCTCAGTCACACGGAATACACAAAGTTATTAAAGATATTAATGGATACAGTATTATGGACTCGGCCTTAATTTAATACACAATAATAATAATTTAATACACAAGAGAGCTTTAACATTGAATGTTGATGTTAAAAATGTGAAATCTTCCAAGTTCTGAATCTAATCTGAGAAAAACTAAATGCTTTCTTTGCTATCTATAGAATATATAACAAATCTCTTTGGTAAAAAATGAAATAATTTTTAGAAAAAGTATTCAAAAAATAAATTGTTAAGTTAAATAAAGTTTTAAAGGTTCCTTTCACTATACTTTATTGATAAAATCATAAAAAATAACTTATCGATTTTGTATAGTCATAGAGTTGTCTGCATATCAACGTGTTTTGACAAAATGTTGATTATCTCAAGTGTGTAACACAATTGAGCACTAACTCATAACAATGGTCGATCAATTTTAAGTCTGGAGGTGACATCAAAACTAGTCGTTATCAGAGCAGCTATTGATATTTTTTTGCATAGCAGTATTAAGAAATTATATAATATAAAAGACCATAAATTAAAAATGTAAAAACAATAATTAAATAACAAAATACAATGCAATTACCGGTAAATCTTTTGGAATTTCTTGCGTAGCCACTTGAGTTTGAATTCTTTTCAACCAAATATCAAACGAATCCAAATCTTTAAAGAACTTCTGCAATTCATTAGAACTATTCAATCGATCATCTCGATCTTGAAGCATGATCTTCAACTCTGCCCATAATTCATTTACTGATGTTATTTCCTGATCAATAACAGCTTCTTCGGTCGGTTTTGATTCTTTTAATACATTAGCTTCCTTATTTAAATATCTGACTTTTGCTTCAATAGCCTGAACATCTCTTTGCAAAGATCCCAATCTTCTTTGCAACTGCATGATACCGTCCAAATCGTCTTTCAGCTCATCGGTCCATTTGAGCAATTCCATTTTTTCTCTGATCCAATTGTCTGTTTCATGACATTCTAACAAAAACTGATTGAAATCTACTGCCAATTGGAGTTCATGCTTCTTCTGATCAGCCAAATCTGCAAGCTCATTCCAGGCTGTATTCAATTCATTTTGTTTCATTGAAATTAGTTCTGATTCAGGATGGTTATCACGAATAAGTGCTGATGATGTATTATTAGTTTCACTGATTTTAACTGAATTGATTTTGAGTTCATCTTCAAAACAATCAAAACGATGTTTAATAACATTCAGCTCATCCAACTCCTCTGTAGGAATTAAAGTCACCAACAGTTTTTCTTTTGCCACTATCCAATTGGAAATGGTATCGAAATTGCTGAGCAAATAAAACTTTTCTTTATTGTTTAACAACAAGTGTTTGCGTTGCTCTGTTAATTTAATCAAATCTTCGAAATCTAGATGCATTTTTACGCAAGCCTTGTTGATTTCATTTTCTTCATTAGGGTTAAGAATAAGAGTATTTCTCTTATCAAGTAATTCATTCATTAATTTTTCCAATTCACAAACCTGGTTCATTTGTTCCTCATATTGCTTCAAATAGAATTCCGTGACGGATAACTTGTCACCAACATCAGTATTTTCGAAGAGCCTGCGCACTTCCAGAATTGTCGCGTCGACATCATCGATATCGGCCAGAGTCTGATGAAATTGATGTGATGCATCTAATCTCTTTTTTCTGCTGATGATCTGTTCATCCAAGTTTTCCAAAATCTCATGCATATCATTGACTTCTCTGTTTATAAAATTGGTTCGCTGAATATTTTCGTCATTGTACGAAAATTGTTTGATTTTATTTAATTTTTCGTCGACAATATCGCGCCTAATGTTGACATCAGATACAATCAGTTCAAATTTACGAATTAAACGCTCAACAGACTTCAGGTCGTGTCCGTTGTCGGGGTTTTGGATCAGTTGGATAATTTCCTTTGCCCATTCTTTATCACTATTGATGTCCTCAACATACTGCCACATGGTTTTATAGTGATTCAAATCCAATTCTCGTTGATCGGCCAAATTTAATAGATCATTGTAAGTCTCTAGTAGAGATTTATTTTTACTTTCTACAAGTTGAGGGTCGATAGCTGCTTTGTCAAAATCTACGGTTTCTAAATTATTAGATGTTTCTTGAACTCGGTTTTCCAAATTCCGAATGTCACTAATCAAAATTTTGTGCTTTTCCAATAGATTTTCAACACCTAGCAAATGTTTCCCAAAATCTTTCGATTGTAAACGAGAGCTGATTTCTCGAATCCAATCCATAAGATAGTCAGCCTCTTGTAAAAGAAACTGGATGTCTCTACATCTATCAAGTTTGTCACGCCGCTCTCCTAAATCTGATAACAATTTTCTCCATAGTTTGACAATATATTCGTATTTATCATCGATCTCAGAAATTTTATAATAATTTTCAGCTTTTAAATCATCAGCTATGTAACCAAGTGCATTTATTCGTTCTTCATGAGCATTTATGTCTCCTTCTAATGCTTCATGTTTTCTGATTGCTGCTACAACAGTAACCAGGTCTTCGCCAAATATATTCTGATGTACCAAAAGATCGTTCTCGTGTAACCAAGTTTCTCTCATTTGGGCTTTGCGATTGAAATGATTAGCAAGCTGTTCTAGTTTCTGTTGATTGATCAACTCTTCATAAAGCTTCAATTCCATTCTATGTTCAGCTTTTTCCAGATTTTCCCAAGCCTTATTAATATCAGAAATTAATTTTCCTTCTGGAGGAATATACAATTTTCTATTGTCCGATCTAAGTTTACTTTGGATTTCAAAAAATTTCATTTCTATTAAGCCTCGATTTTTGAATTTCGGTGGCTTTTCTGTCAATCGGTAAGTACTGAACTCGGCCAATTGTTCCCTTACACCAGGTAGGGATTGCTTCATTTTCGTATAATCCATCCAATGAATTTTCATCTCTATCCATTCAAGCAAATCACTGGAAAGTTTTTCATAATTTTCTATGAAGCTTTCCACCAGAATTGCCTCTGTAATTACATTACCTAATCTTTTACACTGTTTCTCATTGCTCTTCATTTTATTCATTGCAATGCATAGCTCTCCAACATATGTCATGATTGATTTTTCCTCGGGTTGATCAACGATGATGTCCTTTGCATCCAAAAGTTGTGGAACTCCAAATTCACGTTCTGCTATATCAAAAGCAAGATTCATATTCTCCACGGGATTGGCCTTCGATAAATTTATATAATCAACTACATCTGGTCTATGTTTATGTAGTAAAGCATTAAATGCCAACCCATCTTTCCAACTTGTAGTAAAATTTCGAATATTTACATTATTATACCCAGCAGTTTTCATTTGACACCATAACAATAGCGATTCTTTTGATGTTTTCTTACCATCTTGCTCGTCAACTGCTGCATTTTGTATTTGGAATCGAAGAATTATCGTCCAAATTAAACCCAAAATTAAAGTTGGATTTCCATCAACTATATCATGCGCACCGAGATTTTCCAAATAAACGTGCTGTTCACTTAAAAATTTGATTGATTTCGTTACATTTTCAATACAGTGTATTCTTAATTTTCCTTTGGTCGCCGAGGGCTAAGAATGAAAATTAATATTAGTATTAATATTAATAGAATATTAATACTATAACAATATCACTTTAAAATATATATTTCGGTGATAAAAAGTATTTTATTATCCAAATCTTAATATCTAAAATGTTTAGTCTATTTCGTAATAACTTTACCTTAGTTAATGAAATTACAATTTGTGTCTAAACTTCATTTAGAAAATTGTTGGGGAAAAAATTAATAGTTTTAAATAAATAATTACAAAATATAAAGTTTCTTAAAGAAATCAGATTGAAATGTAAGATAAATGTGAAATCAACATTTTTGGAAACTTACCATCTTTTCACCAGAAAGAACTTCTAATAATTTCAACAAAGCTTTCCCATCTTGCAAATCAACGTATAAATCATCTATGGGATTCGTTCCTTTGGCCTTCAATAAATGAGAATTAACCCATTTTGTAAATGTTTTTTTCTGAACGTCTTCTCTTTGTTCTATTTTATAAAAGTAATAAAAACTATTAAAAATGACAATTATATCTATTTACCAGACAGAGCTTTAATTCTTGATCTCTCATAGAGCATTGCACTGTTATTATCATTTTCCATAATATCTTTGGAAGCTAAAAACTGATTTTCTTTGTTTTCCATTTCTATCAATAAATACAAAAATAATTCAATTTTATGAAAATACTGCAAAATAAGATTTTAAAATATTAAAAATTACTTTACTTTACCGGAAATTCTTAATTAAATAGACTTTATTTAAAAATTAATAACAATGATTTAGTAAAAGAAAAAACAATATCTATTTGATTTATTAAATTATTGATTGTATATTGAAGTACTTTACAGTAAGTACACTTAGTCTTGTAAAGAATATTTTATTTAAAATGAGTTATTACTTGGTAAAGTGTCCAGAAACTAAAGAAGTTTCATTAAATAAAGAAATGTTATTAATTAGATATTAAACAAACCTTGAAAATAAAAATTTTATTTTTGTAAAAAATATGAAAAGTATTTTAAATTTAAAATTTTTTTCAAAAAATATTTTTTACATATCATCAAAGAAATGGTATTTGGTTTATTTCACATAATAAAAAATTTGTAGAAGCACGATAATGTTTAAGGATGTTTTAGTTGGGCCGGTGATCTCAATATCATCAGAAAATCCTGATTTGGAACTTTCTCCCAGAACAGTTTCTCAATTTTATATAATGTATTCAAAGGATTTTCCTCTTCAGTATGAGCCTGGTTAGGTCAAAAAGTAATTTGGACAATAAACAGACAATTAATTTAACTTTATAAAAAACAAGAATCCATATATTGGTCTTGGATACAAACAGATCGTGAGATTTCTTTAAGTCAAGATTTGGTAAAACAGTATCAAGGTAGATATGATAGGAACTGAATTTTCAATATTTCCATCAATTTTAGACTTATTTAAATGCCAGAACTATGACGATGAGTCATTGTTGCGATCGAGAATATCTACTGTCAAGTAAGTATATTTCTGTTGTTTTCCTTCTATAAAGTAAACTACCAATGAATGATGAGTAAGCGTTTGACCAACTCAGACAATGCTATCACAACTACTCACAAACAGGCACAGGCGCATTTTTGATTTTCAGAGTACTCAGAATACATAAAATAAATTACTAAAAACAAAAAAAGGTTATAAAATTAAAAATAATGTAAAAA
>JBBMKC010267887.1:0-19779 GCA_037834085.1 Bipalium vagum | reverse complement strand
ATTATTATTATTATTATTATTATTATTATTATTATTATTATTATTATTATTATTATTATTATTATCATTATAAATTATCGGGTAATTTGTGTATGTTTAAATTGAATTTGAATAGATAAAAGAAAAATTCTTAATAAAATAAAGACAGTCGCACTTTAGATTTTAAATTTAATTAAACAAGTCTTGATTAAGTTTAAATTTGGAAACTTAAATTGATTATTTTTCATTTTCATTAAAATATAATTTAATAAAAAATGAGATTATTAATTTAATGCCTTTTTTAATTAATTTAGCTGAATCTGGCAATAATGTGTTATTGTTTGAAAATCCGAATGCCAATTTTTTACGAAAAAAAATATTTATTTAATTACTTTTAAAAATAATCATATTTCAGGGAAATTTTTGAAGATTTAAACAAAAATAAATTTCTTTTACTTTCCATTGATATTTCAGATGATCAGATTTCTTCAAACATATTCTTACATAGAAAATGGTATACGAAATTGTGACTAGCAGGCTGTAGTTTCATTATCTTGAATTTTTCAAAGTCCAACATCAAAGAAAATGATAATCGTTTTAGTTTAATTTTTCAAGGCTCATTAATTAAAAAGATGTACTAATAATTAATTCGTTAATTTAATCTCCAGATAATACCGATTGTGCCCTATACCTTGCCATTAAAATGAAAAGACCCTTTAGTTCTTAGTTGATGACAGCAAAGGTTGACGAATGGTGTTAGTTATTCAGGAAATTAGTTTTCAGTCCTTAAGTATTTACAAGTTACTATGAAGAGGTATGTTCAAAATATAATGAAAAAAAGAGTAAACCTTTGGTTATCTCAGATTTCCAAAAATTTTATTTTTTTTTACTTTATGTATTCCAAGGTTGATTTCGATTTGTGTTTTGGATCATTGTCCTGTTGAAGAATAGATTACCAATTCAATCCAATTTGTCTTCTTAATTGTCTCAAATTTATTGAGAATATACATTGATAGTATTCTTGGTTCATAATACCATCAATAAACTTGAATTGTCCAATCCCTGAGGAACTTTTACAGCCCCAAAGCAT
Organism: Bipalium vagum; assembly: GCA_037834085.1. Taxonomy (NCBI): domain Eukaryota; kingdom Metazoa; phylum Platyhelminthes; order Tricladida; family Geoplanidae; genus Bipalium; species Bipalium vagum. Next base: position 18,710 of record JBBMKC010267887.1, on the reverse strand, counting down.
AACACAACACCAACCATGTTTTACAGTAGTATTCAGATTTTTCATTTTTATTGATTTTTTAGGTTTTATCCACACTTGTAACCTTCCACCAGACCCAAAAACATTATATCTACTTTCACCTGACCACAAAATTGATTTCCAGAAGGAATTATCTTTCAATAAATGCTCTCAAGCAAATCTTTTAATCTGGTTCTTCTTGTTCACATATGACTTCTTCGAACATTTATTTAGATATCTAACTCGATGCAATACATTTTCTGGGTACTTGGTGACATCATCTCACCTTGGACTTCGATAAACAAATTTGGAGCACTTAATTTTGAATTTATCTTTACCTTGCGTATTACTTTCATCTTTTCTTTATCGGTAATAATTTCCTTCCTTCCCTTCCTTTTTTATTTTCAACTTGCTATGTCATTTTATATTTTGCAATTATGTTATGAACAGTGAATTTTTGAATATTGACAATCAATTTTTCTTTCAAAAAAAGTTTCATTTTCATCATTATAATGTTGAATTACGAGACTTCTTTTGTTCTAAAATGAATAATTTAATATAAAAACAATCCGTAACAAACCTTTCAATTACTTTTTAAGTTTTGCTGTTAATAAATTTTATTTTAAATTCAATATACTGTAAAAAGACGGAACTGTCTTAATAATTGTTTGGCGTAATAATAATAAAATAATATTTTTCCAATAAAACTATTATTTAATAATTGGTTTCTTAGAAATATATTCCAGGAATTAAATATAGTACAGATTAATATATATGTTAATATGATGACGTTAATATTTAATCAAATATAATTAATTTAAAAAGTAAATGTCGATAAAAAGTATCATTGCCCCAAAAAAATTTTTACATAGTGTACCATCGATTTAGTAAATTAAATTCTGGTGATTATACAGGTTATGGTAGAAGTATATATATTCGCCAGAAATATATTCGTCTCTTTAGAGATATGTGGTCTTGCATTTTCATAAACTAATATACATGATGTCCAAATAAGAGAATCTTGTTATCGGTCCTCCCCGGACAGACAAATGAGGATTATCTTTTACTAACTTGTTAACTGATTGAATATATTTGACATTTCTTACGGCCGATGTACTCAGCAAGAGCATCAGTCAAGAAATATTTTGATTCTTTCAATTCCTGGTAGTACTTGTAAAACGTAGACCTACCCACATAACCAGGTTGTGTTATGAATAATTTTTCATAAAGTTGTCTATTGTCTCATCAGGTAAAAATATAAAAAGTTATCTGCTTGTTTAAAAATTGCATTTCTGAAAATTCAAAACTACGCTCACATATGAACATCAGAAATTGGAACAAAATCATAAGATGAAACTAAACTAGATGATTTTGTTATTGCTATAGAATGATATTTTCAATATTTGCATGCAATTTAATAAAAATTGGAGTTGAATTAGTGGTTGACGTAAGTCTATGGTTTTAAAAGAGTTAATTAATAAGTCAAACTTTTAATGAAAAGTGAACATTTTATAATAAATGAACTGATATTTTATCTTAATTATGGATATAATATACTTTGTCTGTTGATATCTACAGCCAATCTAAATTTATTAAATATTAACAAAATTAAAAATGGCTTCATAAATTAATATAAAAATCATGTGAAATATTTCGTGAATCTTTTTGAGTTATTTTTGATGGATTTTATATCAATTTTTTATTTTATTAGGAGTACCCATAAGTAATCAATTATTTTTAGTGTGCAGTGTTTGCTTCATTCTAGCTCAGGCCATAGATATATAAACACGTGTTCTATTACGTTAAATTGCAATCATTCACCTTGTCCCTTTGTCTGCTTTTTTATCTCAACTAACATGGTTAAAAGACTAAAAGCTTTATTTTATACCTTTATTTTCGTTAATTGTTATTAATTAAGAAATAACGGGTGTTCCTAACAAATAACCTGTAAACCGCCCTATAGTCTTATGTACCTTCTGTATTTTAGTGTTCCAAATTATTTTTTCCTATGAATTCTGAAACAATAAAATATCAATTATTTTTCTAAATTTTTTCAAATTCATTAATTCCTATTTATAGTTATATTAGTTAACTATATATTTACTAAGAAAATAAATTATGGTATCGAAGAATTTACATTTTTTAATCAATTTGTAAAATTTATTATTAATAATAAATTAATTATTTTATTATTGATTTACTTATTTATTAAGATTTTATATTATATTTAACATAAGTTATCTTTTGATTTTAAAATTAAAAATTAATTTTAAAAAAGTTATGACAATAATTTCTCATAAGGTATGTAATTGTATATTGATTTATAAAGTTATTAATAATATTGCATTTAGGGGACCATCATAAAGAAAATGAATTTTGATAAAGACCCAATAAATTGTAAGGAATATCTTAATTCAAGATTAGAAAAATGTGATTTCCAAAATGCAATTACTCCAATATTATGAAATGAGCTTCAACTTCAATTCAAATCGAGAAAAGTTTTTCAAAGCTAAAACCCATTCTTGGAACTCAGAGACATTTTAAACCAGAAAATCTGGGAATTATTTTATTTCCTATTTTAAAGAAATGAATAATAATGATACATGTGCAGTTGAATAAGGTTTTTTAATATATATCTCATTTTTACTAAAAGAAATTTATAAAATAGGTTTTAAAAATTTTTGCACTATTTTTACAAGATATATACATTTTTTGGAATAATCTGCAATTTTTTTAAAGAAATTTTGCACTTTTTTAGAAAAATTTTTCATTTTTTTGGTTGCTTTTGTTATTATTAAATTTTTAAAAACTTTTCTACCGAATAAATTGCAATTTTATTTTCTTAAATTTTTTAATATAGATTTTACAATTTTTTCACGCAATCATAAAAAGGATAAACAATAAGTAAATGATAAAAATTAAAAATAGTAAAAAAAAATAAAAGGCTTCACAAACAAATAACAATTTTATATTTTTGTTTTTATCAAATGTATCTTCATTTGATCAATAACTTTCTTCATTATTTATTATATATTAAATTAAATATAAATAATATACGCACTATATCATCTTTCTTTGCAGAATCTTGAAATGCTGATATTTAAATTTCGGAGGTTGAAATATATTTTTATTTTTCTCATATCACTTTCCAAAGATTTATTGATTTTTTTTCCTTTAACCCCACCTTAAATTGTTAACCCAAGTACTAACCTCTTATTGATGTTTTCAGTAATTTTTGATGTAGAAACTGCGGGTTTAAATGACAAGTCTTGGTTTTTCTTCTTTTGATCCTTAGAGATCTCAAATAGAAATTTTTTAATTCACTGACATTTCAACATGTCAAGTGCTTTTATCTGATTTCAGTAACTGGGGGGAATTAAGAGATTTATAAAATATTAAGAGTTTTTCAAATTCAGTGAAACAAAAAGTAATATTAAAAGAAAAATCGGAATTTAACTAAAGTATTTATCGAAAATTGTAGAGTAAACATTTATATCAAAGACGAAAGAATAGAAGAAAAAGTTCCATATAAATGAAGATAAGCTATATTACTGAATTTTGCTAAACAAACATTGAACCAGATATCATTAAGACTTTAAGACTCAATTTTAGTAAAGACAGACATCTTAATCAGAGGTATATGAGTTAAGGAATAGTTATTTTGCTTGCCGGGTGAATGTCTTCAAATATGTCCCGTCTCAGATTAATTACATAAGAGTAAGAATTGATATCAACTATGAAAGGGATAAGGTAGAAAGAAAATTGGCACATTGAAGAACGTTGAAGTTGAATTTATTTTCATATAAAAACTCAAACAAAATTAAATTTTGTAAATATATTTTTTATTTATTTTTTTGTCTTGTATAAATATTTTCAGAATACCCAATTATTTTTAATTTTGTAAAATTGATTTATAAAAAGTTGAAAAAAGAAATATCATTTAAATTTATTTAAGCATCTTTTGATTTTCGAAACAGATTTTTTAGGCTTGTGAAAAAATAATATCATTTTTTATTTGTTTAACTTACTTAATAGATTTTGAAGTAAATAAGAGGTCTAAATAATACTTATATTTTGGTACCATCCAAAAGCCTAAATTTCATAAAGTTATTTTTATAAGAAGTAATTTTCAGAATTTTATTAATTAAAATTTTTCTAGGCGATTTAATTGAAAATGGAAAAATCAAATTAGAACAATTTTCTTGTACCAGTTCAAATCGGAAACAAAAGCTACTGAAATGGCTGGCAAAATTATAATAAAGCATTTGGCAGTTAACCAAGGACAGTTAACTTCCAGGGACAGGCTAATGATCATGTGGTGCAAAGTTGGGAAGTAAGTTTTCAAACCGCCTATCCAGAAAAAATAAAACTATAGAGCGAAATGAGTTTGAAGCGCTACGTCTGGACTGTATGGTGGATTTGGGAGTAATTTCACAATCTCCGTTTTCTAAATTTGAGCTGTGGTCAAATGGCTATGTGAACGGGAGAATTATCATTTTTTCTGTTTATTAAATTTAGATAACGTATCTTTAAAATGTCAGAGACATGTTCCAACTGCTCCGAGGTAACACTAGGAATCAACTTAAAGTGGATAATTCCCTCAAAATTCCACGATGTGCTTAACAGAAATTTTTTGCACATCGGTAAATTTTGGGGACTCGCAAAGGCTTATTGCCAGAAGATACCCAATGAGTTTTTCTGGCATAATTGTGGAAGAATATCCATTTATAGTCACCACTTTGATGTATTTCCAGAAACAATTATTAAGAGGATTTCCTAGCAGTTGTTTGTAAATTGTCGTTATTGTAATCAAATTGAAAAAGTATGAAATATAATAAGTAGATACAACACTAGTTAAGTGAAAAGAAAGAAATCGAAGTTTTGAAGTGACATCACTACCGAACTGATCCTACACAACTTTTGAAGCCCCGGCGAAGCTAATACAACACAGAAGTACTGTCTAAATATTAAAGAAATTAATGAAAAACGGAAACTTTCCATGCAGACATTGATCAAAATAAAGGGTTCAATAATTTTGCAAGACAACACACTCCACATTTATTACAGATAATGTTGCAGAAATGTATTTATTTGGGTACGAAATACTCAGCAGATTTTCATTTATTTTTAAGCAGCTAAGAGCCAGTCTTGTCAATAGACGCTTTAAGGACCGAGTCAATGCTGAAACGGTAATGGTTTCATGGCCTCCAGAAATCAAAGAATTGTCTTCAACCGGCATCAATAAACTTGATGGTCGTTGACAGAAATGCATTGTATCCCTTGAATTTATTTTGATTAATAAAATTTATTTTTAACTTAGTTAATAATCGTACGTTTCTGCCTTGATACTTAAAAATGACATTATTTTTGCACCGGACTGTTATTACAAATTTAGGCATCGGGAAGTCAGAACTTTAAAATAATACTTTGATACATTCATATTTTTCTTAAAAATTAGTACAATGCTGAACATTCAAAAATACATCAATATATGGTCATGAAATCATATTATTGTTTTATTAAAACGTTATTTAAAATCTTAACTAAAAATAATAATAAATTTTATTTTATTATTAATAACTTTTTTAAAATAATCTCACATTTTTTCGTTTTACATTGACTATGCATAATTTTTCGATGTTTAATTTTATTTTTTCAATTTTTTTTATTTATAAATAAATTTTTAAAAATAATTTATATTATCTTTTATTGATAATAAAATTCCAGTAATAATTTTATTATTTATTAAAGATTTTATTCGTTTGTAATAAAATTTTTGAAATTCAATTTATTTTGTAATATTTAGAAAATATTATTATTTATTATAACTATGATAATTGTTATATAATTATAATGATATTAATTTCATATAATGACTGAATAATTATCTCAACTTAGATATAATTGCCATTCTCTAACTTTCTTAATTATAATCATTATTTATTTCAGAAAGGGACATAAAATGCTTTTATTAATATATAATTATTAATTCCCTCATTGCATGGAGGTTTTTATTCATCAATTATTTATAAAGATTTTTTACTAGAAAAGATTCCAGATTATATTTTTTTACATTAATTCCTCTCATATTTGTAAAAGAAATAAATCGTTTACATTCGAAATATATTCCGATATTTTTATTCATTTTATTTTTGACAAAATTAGCACTAACAATTTTTTTCTTTTCAAAGAAATTGCAATTTGATAAAAGATCTTATTAAATTATTAAATCTTTGAAGATCATTATGTACCGGATTGATCAAATATTTTTGGTTTTTTATAAATTTATAATTAATTTAATATTATCTACAACTTTAGGATTTCTAAAATATTGATTTATACCCAATATTTTACATTATTTAATTTTAAATATTAATTTTTTAAGGTGAAAGAATTTTGAATTTCGTATTATTATTATTTATTATCATTAATATTAATGTATAAATAATTATAAATAATTATTTATAAAAAAAAATCTTTAAATACATTATATAAATTATAATTTATAAAATGTATTTAAAGATTTTTTTGAAGAATAAGTTTTTATTTTCAGATCAATTTCTTTCTTCAGTTCTGGGTTTCAATTATTCAACTTATTACGTTTTTCGATTTTGTGGACGGACCTTTTAAAATAGAAAGTACAATGTTGAAAGTCAGGGTGAACTATTATAAACAGCCCCATTAAACGAAGGTCTAAAGAAAAGAAATTCAAAAATAATTTTTTTAGAAAATTTTCAAAATCAGAATTTTAGCTTTTAAGATATTTCTGTGATGCTCTACTGCAGTTCATCCATTTCGAAATACTAAAGATCTTGGAAAGAAATTTTGGTTGTCACAAATATTCCTAACAATTCTTTATTATTTCTGATTTAATCAAAAATATATGAATCAACAACCACTGAAATAAAAATTAAACCAAATTCTTTCTCGTCGTTTAATGTTTTTAAAACAACCCATTCTTAGGGTTATTACTGTGAAAAAAAATGTTGAATATGTCACAAGTAAAAAAGACGATGTTTTAATCAGATCAAATTTCGATATTCATTTGGTGGAATCAACAAAGACTCATGTTTAGAATTATTGTAATCTTGTGAAATAATTACGGTGGATATGTTCTGTGATCAACTGACTTGTTTAACATCTAAAATACCCACTTTAAGTGCAAAATTAACCAATAGAAATCGAGCTTCCCTTCACAAAGCAATGCTTATTTACATATTCCAATCAAAATCCAAGAAATTTTAATATAAATAGATTGGGGAATAGATAATTGTTTTTCATATATTCTTACACTTTATCCACTTGATTTTTTCTTTGCAAAATAATATAATCAGAGACCATTCATCAATTAAAATTTTAAGTAAGATATTGCACATTTTGTAACTAAGGTTTTTAATGGAAATACATTATTCAGAGGTTCACCACTTTTTTGAGACGTTGTGATTATGGTTTTATGTTCTTAGTGTTGAATAGACTTTTTCAATGTTAAATAGAAAGAAATTAATTATTGATTTTCTGTGAAAAACAAATTGAATATTTTTTTTATTGAAAAATAATATATATTTATATATATATTAATGTACAATAGTAAAAAATGAAAATATATCTGAAGTAAAAATCAAATAATAACGTAATATGTACTAGCTCAAAACTTTATAACTAGGAGGTCTAGGTTGCTCTTTTCTTTGCCTTACAACTTTAGATATTGGTGTCAAGAGCTTGTTTAAATATCAAAATACCTGTCCAGTATAACTATAACAATATGAAGGATATTTATATGTATGATGTATATGATTTATAAACAATTTGAAATCCCGGTAGTTTGACAACCTTTGTAAAGTAGCTGGTCCTTTGTGAAAAAAATGAAATTCTAATCATTCTATAATAAAAACAAACCTCTATAAATGTGGTACCTGCAAACCTGAGAAACATTTTTGTCCTTCCAATACCAATCATAAACATTGTAATTATAAAAATTATTTAAATTCAATTTGTCTCGTTCATGATCTCATTAGCAAAATTAGATCAAGATATACCTTTCGGATGAAATTACTTCACCATATTCATCTTCTATTTCAGTCAATCAGTAATTTATTCAGAAATTTTGCAGAATAATAATAATAATAAGATTTAGAAATAAATCTGAAATGAACTGAAAGCGAAATATTAGACAAATATAACATTTCATAAGGAAATTTATTGACGAAACAATTAAAATTTTATAATGAACTTTTAAAACAAATTTATTTAGTTCGATTTTTGTCCAATGAAATGTTACTAAAAATGAAAGTAAATAAATATCTGTATACATTAAACTAAATTAAATTTCAACGGTTTAATAAAACAAAACTATTGGATTTATTTTTTTTTGAAATGCTCTCTGTATGACTGAAATTATATAAAATCCATTGTAAAAATCAATTATAAACAATTAATTCATCATCGTTAAAGAGAGAATTGTGAGATACATTGACGCCTTTGCTTTTGTGTGGATAGTTTTCAAAAAATGAAAAGATTATAAAGCAAAAGCAGTTGAATTTTATCTGAAAACAATATTTTCCAGAAATAACAAGTATAATTTCATGCATAATTGATTATAATAAAATTATATATATTCAATTATTATGATAATATATATTATATTATAATGTATTATATGTATAAAGTTTAATATTTTTGAATTATATATTTTATTTTTTTAATATTATAATTAAATAAAATATAATTCGTGCAAAAAAATATACATTTAGAAATATTTTATCTCAAAACGTATAATATTTCCTTGTTTTAATTTATATCTTGTAAGTAGTTTATTTACAATAGAAATAGAAAAATATTTTTTTAAAATCGAAAATAAAATGTAAACCTAATAGTTTTTTTTAATTACTTGAAAATTTTTAATTTATTTTATTTATATTATAAAAAAATTATTATAAAAATATTAACTAAAAAGAAGGAAATATTTTCTTTATTCTTTATTATTATTAATTATCATTAATTAAAATTATCGCATTTTTAATTATTCTAATGTTTTAATTTTAATTCTTTCTTTTTATTTAATTGTGGATTTTATTAATATCATTTTAATTAGTAATTTATGAAATTATTGATTAAAACAATAATTTCTTTTTGATTATTTTAATGATTATAAACTTAAAATTATAATGATTTGAGTAAATATTTTAATTATTATTTTTCTATTATTGTAATTTAATTTTTCCGAAAATAATTCATTAACATAAGAGGTTTGAAGCTAGTTTTACTGGTCCGTTTTATTCGTAAAGATTTATTATTAAAACAATTTTTTCAAAAAACTTAATTATTTTTAATTAATTATAATTTTTTAAAAAATGATATGGATTTATTAAAAGAATTTATATGAAAACATGAGAATCAACTCGTTTCATTAAAACAATATTTTTTGGAAATTTTCTGTTCAATTTTCGGAACTATAGAAATCTAAAAATAGATTCAGTGATTATTTTAAGTGATTAAATCTTCCATTTATTCTTCTTCTTACTCTTGTTTTAAGGGCAAAAATAGGAATTATATCAAATTATAAACATTAATGATTTTAACATTCAAGAACATTGTACGATGTCATAAAAGTGAACTTTATAATAGACGATCAATTTCACATAAACATTTAGAATAATGAGATATTAAACAAACTTTATGTCAAAAAATGTTGGTATTTTCACATAAAAAGTAATAAAAAAAATATGAAATATTAATAATTTAAATGAATATTTAACCTGGATATTTTGTTTTATTGATTCTTTCTTGAAGTAATTATTTTCTTTTATCAGTCATATACTTAAGAAAAATGTTATTAAATAATTTATTCCAAAATTAACCCTTTCAAAAGGAGAGACAAAGCAAATTGTCGATACGCTTAAAATCCAATGGAAAGTTGGTTTAGAAGAATTTTTGGCAAATAAAGTCAAAATGAGAAAGTCCGACAATAGGAAAATTTACCAGTCATCATTAATTGAATAATTCGATATTAATTAATTTATTTATTTATAATTTAAAATTTAATGGGAAAATGAAACGACTGATTGATCAAAAGAAACCATCTCCATTTATTTAGACAAGGACTTAATTATTCATTAAACTTTACTTAATCAAAACCTTCTTTAATGATTTGGTAAAAATAGAAAAATTCTTGTTAAATAATATTTTCCCTCAAAATAGACTATTCAATGTTTTATATCATTTATAAAAGTTGTTTTTTTTTTGTTTTAAATTTATCTTATTAATATTTTTATTTTTCAAAGAATTTTTAAAAACTAAAAATTGTTTAAATTTAATAATTTTTATCTTTATTTAGGGCTATTTAAAGAAAAATAATGCATGATGTTTCACTTAAATATTTAATAAAAAATATTATTGATTTTCTATTAATAAAATCAATTTTATATTTGATTTAAACAATTGATAATTAGTGAAAAAATTTATCCTTTGTGTAAAAACGACTGTTAATTTATTTCTGTATAAAAAATAATTAAATAAAATGAAAAAAGGTAAAATATGATGCACAAAAATCTATCAAAAATTAATTTAACAGATATTTTTTATTTCTTTCCAAATTGATCTCCATTAAAATAAATTAATATTTTTAAAAAAAATATAAAAAATAATTTTAATTATTACAAACTTATTTAAGCTTAAATTTAAAATACAAAAATAATTTTTCTCTTAACTTCTCATATTAAATAAGAAAAATAATATAATTTTTTGAACCTTTAAAAATTCAAAATTTAAGATTTTCAATTTTTAATATTTTCAAAAGAGAAAATCAAGGTATTTATATTTATATAATATAAATAAAAAATAGAAAACAATCTGACCTGTGGACAAAGCATATTTAGTAGCCAGAATTGTTATAAGATTTATCATCAAATACATTTTTGAACTGATTCGAATGCAATTAATCCCGGGTTATTTATTAAAATTATAGCTATATACCATTTAATAATAGGCCTGAATATTATCCAATGGCAATTATAGATGCATTTTGTTTGGGAAATTTTTACTCAATTTTTTCTGGTAATTTTTTCCTATTATTTTTCACATAGAGCAATAATTGGACAAATTCTAAATACATTTTTTACATGAAATGGTTGGTATCATTACATATTTATTTTTGAGAAACAATCTTTTATTAACATATGATTTTCGAAATGAAAACAAAATTTCAATATGAGCTAAAGTTAAATTAAAAATTGCTCTTTTTATCGAACGAAATAAATATTATAATATCCATAGTGATAGAAATAATTTTTATAAGCCAAGCACAAAAATCTGTAAATTGAAATAATTTTTATTATAAAATAATATGACTCGATATTTTATATTTATTTTAATTTTGAATTGAAACAGAATTTTGATATTAGGTTGGTACAAAATAATTGCCGTTTTTCAATTTATTAGTATAAATTGTTTCTGTTTCAATATTTTTAGAATAAATTTTACATTATTATTTCTAATAATTTTAAAATGCATTTTCTGCTTAATTATCAAATAATGATTAGTTGTTTAAATGCATCAATTTATTATATTTTTTTTTACTCATTTCAAAAATGCTTTCAAAACCAGAAATTCGGATATTTTTCTGCTCGAACTCAAATTTTGGCATAATGCTGCGGAAGCGATAAGAAACATAAATCCAGGCATGTAGTGAATGTGCAGTTTCTGAAAGGAACACATGTAGATGGTTTGAAAAGTCAGAGCCGACAATACCTTCCTCGATGATGAATGGAATCGTGAATGTATTTCTGAATTTGATAATGTCCAGTTGAAAACAATGATTGAAGCATACCTTAAAACTTTGATATTAAATGTTATATATAGAAATTTGATAATTAAAAATAACGTATAAATTTCATTTTAAAAACTTAAATTAATATCGGAAAAATACAGTATACTAATCCTGCTAAAATATTCGAATTTTAATTGATTTCTTATTCTTATAATTAATCAATCCTGTCGATATATTTTGATATCACAATACTGTGATTATAAAATCAATTGATATTAGCTGATTAGTTATTAATTCTAATAATTTTAAAAAATAAATAAAATTTAATCTTACTGTTAAGACTAATAATAATAATAATAATGGAAGATATTTGAAATACTTTTTTAGTGAAATTTTTAAATATAATTATTATTTGTTTAAAAGAGACTGGGAAAATAATTCCAAGCTGAACCATATTTTTCTAGAAAATTAATCATTTTATTTCTTCTATTATTTTCTAATTATCAAATCATACGAAACTATAAAATCCTTATCTACATGCTGATTAAACTTCAAATTATTTCTCAAATGATATGAAACTTGTATTTCATTTTCATTTCATCAAAATATGTAGAATAAGAATTTCCTGAAAAGAGAAATTGCTCACCATTGTTGGAATTTCCGTTTCATTTTCTTCGAATTTGTAAATCTTTAAGAAATGCAATAATAATATTTTCAAAAATACCATATAGTTTATTTTATTTTTATAATTTCAATAGTTCATGTATTTCGGGAGACATAATTTAAAGGCAATTAGGAATTTTCTCCAGAGATATTCGTACAAATTTCCATTGACTGAAAATAATTATGAATCATTTAGAGTTAATGTCAGAATTAATTTGGAATAATATTTTCAAATAATAATTTATTTTCTGAATAATTTACTTTTTTATTTTAAATTTAAATATATATTAGTCTCAGATTGTAAATTTTTTTTTGTTTGAAGAACAGTATATAATTATTATAATATTTTAGTATTATTCTTTATTTAATGTAATAATAAATAAATTATTATTTTATTTATAACTTCAATTATTACTTTAATCAGTATTTAAATGATTAATTATAATTAATTAATGATCATCTTATTTAATCTCAAGCTACTTAATTTTATCTGTGCACAATTCTGCTTTTTCATTAAAATATTTTCTTAATCAAAGTACAATCGATTAAAACAAAAAATATTGATAGTTTTGAGATTTTCAAAAAAGAAACAATCAATTTTTCTAAGTTTTGATATCGATTATTGGAAACCTTTGCTAAAATGAAATAATATACTTATTTTTGCTTGTGATCTGTATGATTTTAATTTCATATAGATTCACAAATTCAACAATCTGTACTATTTCATTATCTTTTTTCGATCGATAAAATTCCAACTTCACGAATTTTTATTTCTAGAAAATGATGTGATATTTTTACGTGAGATATCATCAACAATTGGGATTTCAACAGAAAAGGATTTAATAAATAATTACATTTTAACCATTATCTAACTGTCTCGTTATTTTGCTCAGAAATATCTTTTCTCATTTCCAATAGAAGCTGATAGCTTGGACAAGTTCTTGGATAATTACATTTTGCTGATTTCATAATAAATACTGTTCTCTGATTGAATTCCATAGAGACTCATGTGAAAGCTCATATGATGGAGAAACCTTTCAATTTTGTAGACCCTTCTCACATTTTTCATAAGACCATAGAAATTTTAGTAAGTTAAAATGTAACAGACCGGAGTTCTCGATATGATTACGATTGAGTATTTTTAATGTCTTTTTAATTTTTAATGTATCTTGTTATACGATCAGGTATTACATTTTGAAAATAAACGGAGAAAAGTTTTGTAAAATAAACATTAGTACATCATTAAGCTGATAGAAAATGGCTGGAATTATTAACCATTATGGAGCGTGGGTAACACCAGATGATAATTCATTCGACATTAGATGTCTGACAATGCAATAAATCTTAAATGATAAATTAATAGATGTTCCGAATGAGATAAGTCGTGAGACTTCTGTACGAAGAAATGATAACAGAAACTCAGGTGGTTGAAAATGAATTTTTCTCTAAAATAAATATCATCAGATGAATTTTTTTTTATAATTCTTTAGTCACGTTAGTTTTTTGTGACCACTTCATCGTTTCAGAAATTCTTTTGAAAAATATTTTTTGAAAGCATCTTTTCCTATTAACATTTTTGACGACCTAAAAATTGTGAAAGAGTTTTTCAGGTCAATTGTAAGTGCTATTGATGATAAATATTGTGAATGTGGTACATCGTATCAGTTAGATCCGTTTAATATTTTCTTGATGTTTCATGTGAGTTCCAGCATATGCATTGATTTATAAACTTTATCTACTTGTGAATCTCTTTCAGAATTTTTTCCTTTCAACACGCGGTTTATTTCATCTATTGAAATTAGTAACTGTCAGTAGCGTGAATGTCTATTCCGATCTGATATATTGGGTTGTCAATCATTAAATTTGTAGTTAATAACATTGCCAAATTTAATATCTACTTATTTGACACTGACTTAATATCAAACATTTTTTGATATTTTACCATTCAATTTTTTTGTTGGTGATTAACATATTTTTTCTATTTAAAATAATTTTTGTAAGCTGAAAAAATATAAATCAATTATTTTAATTAAACAATTTTATTTAAAATAATACACCTGAAATTCGTTTCATTTTAAAGTATGAGGTTATAATCGGCACAAATGCACTGCAGACCTCTCAAAACATTAATAGTGTACTTTGCTGATGTTTTACTACACAACAGATAATATCAAATTGATTTACTAAATTTCGTACAGATAATTTAGTTCTAACTAATAAGTCACGTGGTCGCCCTTAATCAAAGGTCCGTCATAACAAATTAAAGATCACTCTTGAGACTAAGCCATATCAGAATACATATGAATTGTCATGGCGCTTAGTGTCAGCAAACAATGTTAAATCATTTATCTTATATAGAAAAGTTAAAAGTTTGAATAAGTTTGTCCTACGTGAACTCCATGAAAAACGGAAATAAAAGCGTTTGCTAGCTTTGCTTAATGTTAATTTCTCATCACAGATCCATTTTTAAATCGCAAATGTTCACCACAGTGATTGAACAAAGATGAACCATCGAAAAACACTCAAAGCGTGGTTTTCATGAAAAGAAGCTGGTAGTGAATGTTTTGTGGTCTTGCGTAATTCTGATTCACCATAAATTCATGAAACATGGCTTATCGATCAAACCAGAATCATACTGTAACCAACTGAACAAAATGATGCAAAACCTTAAAGAAAAACAACCCAGATTAGTCAATATATCAACTCCTATTTTTTACTGCATGATAACGCTAAACCGAACACAGCACAAATTATTGTGTCAAAATCACCCTTCTCACTGACCAGATATATTCCCATTGACTACCATTTCTTCTGCAATTTGGATAACTTTTTATTAGAAAAACAATTCAATGATGTAAAATGGACTTTCATGAATTCATTGACTCTCGTCCACCTGAGTTTTATCTTACCGGCCTGAACAAACTATTGATTTAAGGCCAAAAGTATATAGAAAATCAGGATGTATACTTCAATGAATAACATAATTCTTTGTATTTGTAATTTATCAATAAGCTTTGTATTTCATTTTATAAATTTTATATTTGAAAACTTGATAGTACACAAATTTTTTTATATTTAGAATTATTATCTTAAATTTCTATAAGCAAACGAATATTTTCAACTACATTTTTCTTTAGATGTAATGTGGAAATAAGCATATCTCAAGGAAGACGGAATATATTCCGTTTCAATATTTAGAGCATTTTATGTTTAGTATTATATATTTATTTATATTTTATATTTAGTATTAAAACTTGAAGATATTATTATTAAAATTAATGTCAAAAATTGACCAATATATTTTTAGAAAATAGGTTATTAAATATTTAACAAAAATATTATTGAAAATTAAATTTCAAATTTCAAAGGAATAATCATGACTATAAATAAAAAAAATAATAATAAACAATGCACTGACAAATTTAGAGAGCATAAAAAATAATTTAGATAATAAGAAAAAGTATTATTATTATTTAATATAAATATTGTTTTATTTAAATTTTATAAAAATAATTATATAAACGAATTATGTAAAAAATGAATTTCAGTTCCTAAAATGTAATTTTTATTTCTAATATAAAACTTGAGCTCCCTAATGTAAAAGTCTGTTATGCTATTAACTATCAAATTATGGATAATTATTAAATGTTGTAAGCGAAACTTTCATTTTATAAATGTTTTTTATATTATTTACAATGTCTGGTATAAAGATTTTAGCAAAATCTCCAAAATAACATTTCTACTAAGAAAACTAAAATAATCAGCTTAAATATTATTTTTAATTTAATAAATCTAAAGCTTAAAAGATCAGCTTGATTTAAAATTTCTGTTATCAGAAAATTTTAATAAAGCTCTCTTCAAAATAGTAATTTAGCCAAAACAATATTTTATGAGAAGACAAAATATATACTCTAATCAATGACGATGCTTTGAAAACTTGGTAAGATTCACTAAATGGAGCAATTAACAAATAATAACAGTCGAGGTTAAAACCTATAAAAGGATTTTATTAAAAATTTCATGTTCGCTTTTTAGAGATCAATTGAGTGTTTTATAACAAAAATGTTTCAAACATTATATTTGTTAGCACAATGTCAAAAGGATTTCTTAAATTTACAGATTAATTAAGAGTGATTATTGAGACAATAATCTTTTTAATTAGAAAAATCCCAATAGGTTGTGATTATTAAAGAAATTCTCTCTCGCTCTTAAATTCAGAGGTCCTACAGAAAGTCAATTTACCGTTCAACTTAGTGGGTGAAATTGAAAATAAATAGAATAATATGGAAGTGAAAAATGAAAAGCTAAAACATTATTTGACCTTGGGGTGAAACGTCCCAACATTTATTTTTAAGAGTAATTAATTAATTTGCATCAGCAGCAATTCGCTATTGTTCTGTGATTTATAACTTTATGCTAGTTAAGAATGTGTTATAATCGCTCTTATATTATATCACAAAATTACCACAATTAATAACAAATATATTAAGTTGTTAAACCAGAAATTACCATAACCTTTAACTAGTCAAAAAGAAATTTATTTAATTAAAATATGCACCATTAAAATCAATAAAACCTTGCCAATATGAGAGCAGGTTATCTCATCACTGTAAAAATTGGCATCCCGGGATTCTTTAAAACATCGAAAAAGTTTCTTCAACCACTGTATAATCAGTTAAGTTCCTTTGGCAGATAAACAATTCAAGGCTCTTTATAAGTAGAAATCAATTGGTGAATCTGGTAGAACTTCATATTGCAAGTGATTTAACTTTTGCAACATTATACGGGATATGTATGATCTGGTTTGTCATTCATTAAAATTGAACCTTTTCTGTTCACAGATACATGGATGTTTGGATAAAGTTTTTGATGCATTTTTTCTATTTCGGCACAGTATTTTTCACCTTTAATTTTTTAATCACTTTTAAGGGAGCTGTAATGGATTACATTTTTGCTACACCACAAGACTTTAACCATTATTTTTTTATGCATATTTGATTTCGGCACTTTTTTCGGTGATTATCGTAACATCCATTTTTATTGTGTGAAATAATTCGAGATAAAAATGGTAAAAGCCTATTTCTTTGAATCAGTGCAAGAAAAAATTGATACCTCTGAATTATTTGATTTTCGTTAAGTTCGTGAGACACCAATTTCTCTTTTTTTACTTTTCTAACTGTTTCCAGCTTAGACGATACTTTGCTTACCTGTAATTCTTCTGTAACTTGCCTAATTGTTGTTTATGTATTTGATTCCACTAACTTCTTCAATTGACCATCCTCCACAACTGGTCAATAAACTCGCATTCCGAAAGGAAACTTTTATTATTAAATTATAGGAAAATTTTTGGGCTTCAGTTTAACATATTAAATTAGATAATTTTAACAATTTTTCCTGAATCAAAGCCTTCAGAAATATTGAATTTTTTGGATAAATTTGAAAGCCTTATCAAGAAAATGAAAGATTGCTTGGTAACTACAAAATTTTATGTATTTCAAAGAAATATGATACACAAGTAAATGACATCATTGCCAAACAGTTTTATTCAAAGAACATCTATAAATAGGAAACTCAGACAAATGTCGGAGTGCAAAAAACTTTTATTTCTATATTGCCACAACATTCGTCTATAATTAATAGTGACTGTTTCGTTCGGTTACAACTCATAATATTTGATACCTAAATGATTCCACTAATTACACAGTATGAGCTTTTGACCATGAATGTTTGCCTCGATCATCAATGTGGATGCTTGGTCTGACTGTTCCCATGATTTTCCATTTTTCATTCCCCATCACAATGCGATGAAAAAAAATTTTTCGCTTTTAACTTTGAAGCAACTATTCATACGTACACAAACGATTTTCTAGTCTTGACTTTAATTCGTACAGCACTCAATTCCCTTGTCTTTAGATCTTTCCCAATACTTGTAAATGTTAGGCAAAGGTAGAACAATTTACTTCCAATGATGTTGCAATTTTCTCTTGGTTTTCGCACGAATCGTGAATGAGTAAAGTCTTCAGATCCTCATCATCAAACTTTTTAGAAATCGTTCTTCGTCATAATGTCAAAATCATAATGTCAAAAATATTAATAAAAATTCTTCTTTCTTCGTTAATTTTAAAAATGTTGCACATATAAGATATTGATGAATATTTAAACAAAAATTGTTTACACTTAAATTAGTAGATAATTAATCACATTTCCAAATACTCTAAAACTTGAAATAATTGCCCATGGGGCATTAATCTTTTCGCCGCTAAAAATCAGTATTTTCCACGTGGTG
>JBBMKC010267780.1:0-19787 GCA_037834085.1 Bipalium vagum | reverse complement strand
TTAAGTTTTAATAAAATAATTAAATATAATTTTTTATATGATAATTATATATAACGAGAGCGTTCACTATATAATATTGAAGAAATTTTATTTTCTCGAGATAATTTTAACGTAATATAGGATTGGCTTTTCTTAGTTTCTATTTTTAAAGTTGAAATATTGTAATAAGTTTTTAAAAAATTATGGGTTTTTATTTTGTTTTCAATCTTGAAATTTTTTGTGGCTGTTATAAAATCTTGAGGCGATCGTAAAAATTTTCAATTTTACGGCGAAAAATTCGATTATTCTATTTATTTGTTATTTGAACAATCTATTGTGTGCTATTTTAGGAATTAATTTTTTCAATGAATATTTAATTGTTAAATTAACTTTCCTATTTATTTGCTGCTCAGTGATTGCTTATTTTTATATTTACCTACATCGTTAACGAAATAGTTATTTTAGTGATGCTTTAGAGCAAAAATTTTTATTTTTTTAACAAATTAAATTCTCTAAAAATATTCTCAACTCATAATACAAAGAAATACATGTTCTTAAATAATTTAACAAGATATTAATTAGTGATTATAATAATGTATAGATGATATACCATATCAGTCTTCTACAAAGCTGAATGTATAAATATTGAAATTCATAATTTGTATTAATAAATAAAAATGATGAAGTTCTTGAACGTTTTTCATATTGGGACAGTATTCTTATAGTAATTTTGAATTTTATCTGTAAAATGGTTTTAATTAATTAATATCGAAGTATAATTGAATATTAACATTCTTTATTTCCAATAAATAACATAGATATTGACCATATATGTATTTATATTATTAATATTTACCACATAAGAGATATTTGTTTAATGGAAGACTGTTCTAGATTTTTATTTATTTTATATTAATAATAATTTTAAATTATATGAGTTTTGATTTGTTATTTATTTAACAAAATCAATTATATTTTCTTGAAATATTTTGATTTTTTTTTATAAATCAACCTTTTTCAAAAGAGTTTGGTTTTGTAAAATTATTTTTCATAAAAATATTGATTATATAAAATTATAAAAGTTGTATTTCAAAATTAACGTAGAATTGAAATTGGTTCTATTATCAGAATTAAAACTCCATATAGAATTTTATGAAAGAAGGATACGGCATTCTCAGTTAGTTAAAGAGAAAACTGCGTGCTGTATCATAAATACCAAAAATTAACAAAATAAAACCGATCACTTCAGTAATCTATTCATTTGCAATTTCAGTACCTTGAATTATTTGTCGACATCTGACAATAAATATTCCAATGGTAAATAAGAGGATAAATGTACATTTTCAAATTTAAAATAATTATTAAGGTCACTGTCATTTTGATATTATATTAAAGTTTTTATTAACTGGTTTTCTTTTCTCAAAAAATTTTTACAATTTTCATCATGGTTTTAGCATGGAAATGATTTTCAGGAAGCCTTTAATTGATATTTTACAGACAATAGATTTTGTAAAATTAAAAAATGATATTTTTTTGTAAATGATTGATTAAAGTCAATCTGCGAAGATCTTAAAATAAATCTTTTTAGTGATTTTAAAAATTTTATTTAATATTAAAATTTTGGTTATTTTTTTTATTATCAATGTTTTTGTCTTTACAAAAAAGATAATCAACTTTTGTTTAAAATCTTATAGATCAGAAAAATTTTAATAAAGTGGGCATACAATCATTTTGCCGATCTGGATGATCCTGATTATGATATGTCTGAATACTTTGACAGATTTGAAAATATTTTTTCCAACGAACGTCATCCAAGTAACAAATTAAAATTTACATGAAATATTTTAATTCACAAATTAAAATCAGTTGGCCGTGACAGATCCGTATTTTTCATGGCTTGTAGTAACAATTCCAAATCAAGGTCTATCACAATTGAAGTGGATAACAATTTTCTTGTTAATTTGCCTTTTCGACTTGTAGGATTACAAAAAGGATGGGGATTGTTTATAAAAGAGGTGGGATAATACTTTTGGTTGTTCATTGATTTTTTATTTTGAATTTGAATATGTTGTTCTTAAAATGAAACGATATGCTTTAAAAATACCTATACCTATAGTGTCTCAAAAGTAACTAAACCGTAAAGTTAAATAAAAATTAGTTATCAAAAACGAATAACGTAATTTTTTCTTTTATGTCATTTTATCATATCTACGCTACTATTCATTTCCTCCTACGAATAGTTTTTGGAATGACTTTTATTGCGTGATATTATTGATTTTTGTTCAGCGCACGCTTCTGGACTCATTCTAATAAATGCAACGAGGGATATTAGATTTAAACGATTGTAACTTTATTATTAAGAATTACTATGCAAAGGCTAGCTGTTGAAGAAAGATGTAAAACAAACTTCAGAATACATGTACCCAGTAAATCGAAAATGTTCAATCATGCATGTAAATTTGAAGTAACTGGAAGTGTATAAAATACTCCTAAAGAAGGTCGTCCGAAAATAGTTCGTTCAAAAGAAAACAGGGATAAAGTGCAGCTGTATTTGTTCATTCTCCTAAAATTCTATCCACCCGGCATCGGAAGAGTTGAAGATTACTCGAGCCTCACTCACCGTATCTTGTATGACATTAGTCTTAAACCATACAGACTTCATCTTCACGCCCTAAATGAGGAATTTCCGTATAAGTGATTTGAATCTTGTTCAATTTTGTTTGCGGTTCGGTGTTTTTGGGACAACCTGTATATTGTTTTGCCCTTTCTGAATTTTCTAAATCAATTTTTACCGATCCCTGATTTTATCGTAATTTTTTTTCCTTGATCTTTTTAATTATTTTTGGATAAATTTCAGTTTCAAAATAAATATAAACAAAAATTTTGAACGAATATCTGCAGAAAAATATTTATTATAATAAAGGTGCTTCTAATGTAATATAATTGTCTTTATTCTCCTAAACGACTATCAAAATACAAAATCGATACGACAATTAACTTTCTTGATATCACTATCAAAATCTTTAGTCAAGAAATCAGTCAAATAATTGTCAATAGAACTTTATTCAAATCGTCAATGATCAACTCTAAAAGATAAAAATTCAACACTGTAACGAGAATAAAAAAATCGAGTAATATTAAAATGATAAATCTAATCGTTTCAGTACATGATATTGTCATGATAATTAATTGCTCTCTCAAAAATATTAATATTTATACTGACTTAGACAAAATTATTAATTTTATGTCAGATTTTAAAACTAATTTTTAAAACTACTATAATTCACCTAATATTTAACATTTGGAACTTATTTAAATATCATTTTGAAGCGTGAAATCTGGAAAATCAATATTTAATATTTTTTTAAAAAAGTGAATTATTTAAAATAATTTTAGAAGGCATGGGAATGGTATTAAAAAATACAGAAATGCGAACAATTTTTTTATACGAATGGAAATTAATGCATAATGCATCAGAAGCCGCCAGAAACATCAGTTTCGCATTTGGAGAGGGATCAGCTAATGAAATAACTATTCGGAGGTGGTTCAAAATGGTGATCTGACCCGGGTAATTGGAGAAAGGGGTCGCCCCGGGGTCGTCATTAGCAACGACGATTTACGAAAACAGGTGGAACTGAATACCAAGCAATCAGTTCGAGAACTAGGAAAAACGTTAGCCGTTAGTCGTCAGACTATTTCCCGACATTTGAAAGACATTGGAATGAAAAAAAAAGATGGATCAATGGGTTCCTCTTTTGTTGAGTAATTCTCAAAAATCGAAGAGATTGAAAATTTGCCAAATACTGCTGGATCGAAATGAAAGAGACCCATTTTTAAATCGTATCGTCACGTGTGATGAAAAATAGGTTATTCATTACAATCGCAGACGTTCTGCTCAATGGTTAGATGCCGACCAAGCTCCTTTACATTGTCCAAAGCCGGATTTACACCCGAAAAAGACAATGTGAACAGTATGGTGGTCTATGGCTGGAGTCATACATTTTTCTTTATTGGAACAAGATGAAATTATTAACTCAGATAAATGTTGTTCCGAAATTGAAATAATGCATTAAGCATTAAACAACCTTCTTTGATCAATAGGAAAGGAATCATACTCTTGCATGATAATGTTTCAAAGAAGACGTTGCAATAGCTGTTACACTTAAAAATTGAAACTTTGAAACATCCATCATATTCGCCCGACTTATCTCCGACAGAATATCATTTTTTTAAGCATTTAAATAATTTTTTGGATAAAAAATTATTTCTAATCCGGGGGATGTCAAAAGGGCATATCCGAATTCAGAGAACCTGATTTTTATGCCACTGGCATTTTGTGAAATCTGATGGTGAATATTTCAATGAAATAAAACTTTTTTTTATTGGACTTTTATTGCTTTTTATTACATATTATGTAATCGGACATTTCATATGTGACAACTTAATATTATTATGATTACTAAGATCGTCAGCTTGAATCTTTTATTATCAATATTATTATCGTCTCCAATCGGGCCATAAATCCGATAAACTAATAATTTAAAGTTTCGGTTCCCAGGATTCGCTTATGTTTCAAGAAAAACTAACACCAGGACAAAATGATCATAAATAGACAACTTGCAAAAAATTTCGAGCATCGTTTATATGAAATGCCTTGATAAACGAAAGTTATTTTTTTATTAAGAGTAAAATTGGCTTAAAATCAATTGAGACCATGAACTTCGCTATGATAGTTGACCATTTAATTTTGGTCAATTTTTTGTAATGAATGAATTTGTAATATGAACCATTTACGTATCGTAGTATGACGTTTTTACTTATAATAAATGATTTGATAATAGTTACTTTACAAGTACCGAAATAATGTTTAGAAATTTAACATCAATATTAATATAATGGTATATTGGATTTTTAAAATTTTTTTAGTTAAAAAAAAAAGAATTATATTTATTAAATTTGGTTAAGATTTTTCATTTTGTTGTTATTCTTGAAAATATAATTAAAATGTGCTATTTCATCAATTTATAAGTAGATTTTTTGTCCGTATTCTTCCAACTCAGCTCGACAGAAAAATTCGATTTTTGAGATGTAATTAATCTCTAACATTATAAACTATAGAAACTATTGTTGATATGGTTGATTAATTTACAGGAAATCGTGCTGAAAATGAGTTACACAAGAAGCTTAAATTACAAACATTTAGTTTACTGTTTGAAAAGACTAAATAGACTGCTCTATGAAAATTAAATTTTCTTTATAATGTCAAAGTATTTCCTCCATCTCGAATTTGTTTCTACTGGTAATATTAACCAAGTTATATGGGTTTCTGTTATGTATAATAATTTCGCTAATTTACGCGACAAGATGTTTCTTAATGTAATGTCTTTCGATAACGTTTGTTTAGTTAATTATCTATATTAAATAAATTAAATATAGTTTGATACTAAATTTAATTAATAATTATGACAAGAGAATCTTTGAAATATAAAGTTAAAATATATTTAATTCCGTATATTAAAAATATGTTTTTGGTGATGTAATATTTTGTAAAAATTAATATGTTTTAGATTATATAATTATATGTCAACTAAAAAGATTTAAATCTCAATTTAAAAAGGTATAAGTGTTAAGGTATGAAGTAATAATCACGATAAAGATTTGTTGAATTTTTATTTTGCTTTCGATTTGCTCTATTCTAATTTTAGTTTTTTCACTAATTTTTCTAAATTTCACTTTTTTTAATTATGCCATTTTTCCTTATTGATTAATAAAGTAAATATAATGCGATTAATATAAGAAATAGATTATTTTAATACAAATGTTACAAATAAGAGAAATCATCGAAAAATTCATTCATTTTGAAAATTATGTTACTTTATTGGTTTTAAACGTTTTTTAAAATAGTTATTATTATTGGAGATAGTTGAATCCTTTAATCTGTGGAACAGGATCCATTTTTCCAATATATATTTAATAATCATGGGTGTTGATAATTTGTTGAAGTATTTTTTATTTGAAACTGTTAGTGAATTTTGTTTTGTGATGTCATGTTTAGGTTTTCTGAGCCTAATGCAAATTTAAAAATTAAATTTTCCTTGCACAATAATATATTTTTAGATTTTTACATAATATTTTAGGAGTAATCTTAATTTAGTTTAGTGAAATACTAGTTCTTGATTGATAATCCGGGTCTATCTTATTGTGTAGTACTTTACCTAAGATTCTGGTAGTTGATTTTATTGACGCTACCAAAATCATTGAAATTCAATGACAGAATTGTTTCATTTATTAATGAGATTAATATATTTTCTGTATGCAAGGTGTTAGTTAAACATGGGGCAAAAAATTAAGGAATTATTTCTTGGATGTTTATACATATATGTATAGGTCGTCTATAAAGTATACAATTAAAGATTTCTCTCTTACTAAAAAAATATGACGTCATTTTTATTTTCATTTGTTTCAGTATAATATGGAATTTTCATATCAACAATCAATAATAGTTTTATTTGCTTATTTTAGAAATGAACCACTTAAATGTTCAAATTCGTATTGAGCTAATAGCTCATTATTTTGAATGTGATCGATCACCAATTCAGTGTTTACGGCGCTACAACGAAGAATATGACAGAAAGAAAGAGTTGTACGCAAATTGGTGAACCAATTTCTGGATGAAAAAAAGTCTATGTGGCCACTTGTGTCACAGGAAAAGATAGAATAGGTTGCACATTTTTCTATCCAGTTACAGTCAGAAAACGAGCTTGGAACTGTATCATTAAGCATAATAGCAAGAGCTACTAACATCTCTAGATAAAATGGTTGTAAAATATTAAAAAAGTATATTGGGTGGTATCCTTATCATCTTAGAATCCTTCAAGAGTTAAAAGACACTGACCCTGAAAAAAGATTGAATTATATCGCAGTTTTTTGGACGATAGGCTACCTGAGTTGCTTGAGGAAATGAGAAAAGTCATGTGATTTATGCATGATTGAGCACTGGTGCATTTTGGTAGACTTTCTCGAGGGACACTAAATGCAACATATCATGATTGCTGAATTGATAGAGGTGGCCTGCTCGATCTCCAGACTTAAATCTTATTGATTCTTTTTTTATGAGACTATTTAAAATCGTTAGTTTATAAGACGCTTGTGGAAAAGGAAGATGACTTAAAAAATCAGATAGTCAATGGATGCAGTGTCATAAGGAACTTTCCTTGTTTTTTCAAAAGAATGAGTGATTCAATGAGTAGAAGATTGGATTCCTGAATATTAGCTGTTGGAGGTCATTTTCAACAGTTACCGTAAACAATTAAATGTAAATAAATATTATGCTTGTTGAAATTATTTGTGTTTTAAAAATCTTTAAATGTGTGTATCTTTGAAATGAAACGACCTTAAATAAGTTGTATTATATAATTATTCATATAATAAGGCAAGGAATCATTTCCTTATTTTTTGCCCCATGTTTAACTAACCTGTATACAACTTTTTTTTAATGTGAAGATTGAAAATAAAGAAATGTGATCTGAAATTGCATTTAATAAAAATATTAGAGAGATAATTTTGTTGTTTATTCAGCATTGAAATAATTAAATTAAATATCTCTGGAATAACTGCTTATTAAAATCTTTTGAATTTAGAGATATTATGTAACCATTTTTTTCTAGGTTAAACGTTCAGTGGTTAAGGAAAATTACGGTTTACGAAGAGGAGACCAAATTCTTTCATTGGCAAATCAATCATGGGAAAGAATTGAGACTCTTCATAAAGCCTGTGATTTGCTGAATTCCCCAAATGATGGAAAAATTGAATTAGTGGTCAAGTATAACCCTTCAGGTTAGTTCAATTATTTTCAAATAATACTCTATTTCAAATACTGGTTTGGGTGATGAGTATTTTTGTCACCTATTTTTGTTGCTTACAGTTGAAAAATTTGAGAATATGAAATAAAAATTTTCTTATTTACTTATATATATTCAATTTAATCAATATAAAACTTTCTTAGTTTGTTTAAACATTGATTTTAATCATATAATCATTTATGTATCATCAAAATCGAGATATTATTTGATTCTTTTAGAAAACTAAAAAAATTTATTAAGAGGCCACACTTTAATAAATTAGAAAAATTTCGGTAACCACAAACGTGACTTACAGATTTTTTGTTGAGCTTTAACATACAAAAGGAGACTTTGTAACTGACAGGTTATTAATTGATTTCTCGGACTTCTTAGTTTAAAATTTTCACAACCAATCATTTGTAATAACGAATTGTAAAAGAATCAATTTAATAAAATACTATTGATTATTTTAATTTTAATAACGTAATTTTTTAAAATTTGTGAATATTATTTTTACATTTAATATTGTATTTTCGAATTGAAAACCAGAAACATATTTCTTATTGAATAAATTGTTTATTTACAGAAACAAATATATGTGTATTAATAAACAATTAAATAATATTTATTTTCAAAATGAAAAATTAGCAAACGAATATTTCGCTGTAAACACAACAGGCACTATTTTCAATGACTATTTGATTTTGATTATGTCTATGTATGACTATATAAATGGAAAGATATGAAAATTATTAATGGGTGTTTATTGATGTATGACTTTGCACAATGTTGTGATTGTTTACCAAATTTTCTTCACTTTCTAAAACTTGTTTTTCATTTGATTAACTTTCGTTAATTCAGATTATTTAAAAAGTAGACAGAAAAGAAATAAGTTGAGCTTTAGCAGAATACTTGTAAATATTAAATTGTAAATTATTAAAGGCCTTTCTGATCTATTGAGTTGCGATTAGCGAACAGTTCGATAATAAATGAGTAATTTATGAACATTTAGGCTACATAGTTAGATGTATCGACATGGTACCGATTTAATTAACAGAATCCTGTCACTCCGTCCGAATTTACATTTCTTACATAAATAAAATAGTCGGCATTTAATCAATTAATTTTTTTACATGAAGCACAATTTTATTTGAAATATATTGTATTTATTGCCTTATTAGACAAATAATACTGTATTGGTACGCTGGATCATCAGTAAAAATTTTTTAGTAGGAATCAAATATTGATTTAAAGTAATGTTTAAATTTATAACATAAAAAATTAAAACTATTAATTAATAATTTTTGAAATTTTTCTATAAATATTTTCTGTATTACTTTCTCTAATTTTTAATTCATTATTTGTATAATATTCATTTACAATGAAAAATAATTATTTTTCTATTAATTGGTTATATATTATATATTATATATTGCTTATTATCCATTGAATGTTGTCAACAAAATAATTTGGATAATTTAGGAAGTATTAGATTTTTATTTTTTTACTGATAATATTGAAATATCAAAAACAATGATTTTTCTCTGACTTATAGTTTTAAAAGATCTCTAACGAAATTTAATTTTCAATATTATTTTGATTGACTAAAGGATTTCTTTGTTTCTGTAAGTTGAATTAAAATTTTCCTTTATATTTTTTATTTGATTTTGGTTTAAGGGATATAAAATTTGCTTATTTATGCGATCAATTATTATCTGTGACATTCTTCTTTTAAAATAAGACAGAAATAACAATAGGGAAAGATACATAAGATTTCCACCATATTTTATCAAATTAAAAAAAAATTTTTTTTTATCAAATTTTTCATAACCAAAGGTTGGTTTTCAGAATTTTTAGAATATTTTTTACGACCTACATAAAAATCAATTAATTTGCGGACTAAGCTGAACTGCAAAAAAAATTATTATGGATTATTTTTTAATAAATAAGTGTTGATTTGATTTGGTATTTTTAAAGTTTAACAGTGTTCCAATTATTTAAAAAAAAGAAAAGAATAGATCTCGTATTTATTAGATACACATGTTCTTACCGTGAGTAGAAACGGGTAGCACTGTAATTCTTAATGCAAATTTTAATGAGATTCAAAGTCTAATAAATATCAAGAATAAATTAACGTTAATGATTGTCCATTGTAAAACAATTCAAATATCGTTTTCTCATTTTAACATGTAGCAATATTCTTAAATTCTATTATAAAAACTCATTTAATGGAAATCTAAATCATATCTTATTAAAATTTTAATTAATGGCCAATATAATGTTTAATAGTATTTAACTAAAAAGAACTTAAAAGATTTAAAAATTAATAAAAATCTATCTATTTTACCACATTTTCATTTGGAGTTTTTTGGAAAGTACTAAAATGTGTAAAATTATTTACCTCTCATAAAACATTTTTCAAAATCACCTTTATAAGAGCATGATTTTTCAGATGAAATTTTGTTTAATATTAAAATATTAAATTCTAATGACAAAAAGTTCTATCTTCAAATTTTTGATTCCACATGTTTAAGAGGTATACTTTTTAAAAAAATTGTAAGATCTAATAAATGGTTTGAAGGTTTGTTACTTTAAGTATTCATCAGCATTTGGCATTTTATGGCAAAATCGCATTTTAGGATCTTTAAATGTCATGTTATATATGTATTAAGCCAGTAATCTTGTTTAAATTAACAGTAAACTTTTTACAATATAAATGAAAGTTTATTATAAAATAAACAAAATTGGTTTTTACTAATAGGTCTCACTAATTATAATTTTAATGTTGATTTTTGTATTACTTTATTTAATTTTCCAATTTTTATGTTTCAATTTTGTAATAATACATGTACATTTTACTTATTTAAATTTTTAATGATTTCATTACTGAATTTTTTATTAAAATAGTTCAGAATAATTGATTAAAATTTTAAAATATTTAAAAAAATAACTGAAAACTTTATTACTATTCATATTTTAAATGTATTACTTAAGATTACTGTTATTGTTTTTGTGATGTCTTCTTTATTTGAATTTAAGTGTAAAAATGTTTTTAAAATATTATAAAACATTGACTTTCATCTGTTTGCTTAAGAAACCGTTTGTGTAACCAATTAAGAAAAACTTAAAAATTTTGCCTTGCATTTATCAAATTCTTTTTTTTCTGTAAAATCCCAAATTCAGATTTATGAAGATTGCTAAAATAATAATACTTAATAATCAATAAAATTTAACCATAAATATTTCAAATCTTTAATTTAATTTTAAGAAAATTAAAAAATTATTGATTATAATATTTCAACAATTTCTTAATTTGGATTTATTATTAAGATTAGAAGAGTGTAGTAATAGCGTTTCACAAATACATTACATATAAAGGTGTAAAATTAATGTGTTTATGAAAAAATTATAAATTTGGCGTTAAATATTTTCTGTAACTTTTAAATTGCTTTCAAACTTTACTTTGAAGGAAATTGCCTAAATCCCTATTTTAAATTTTATCTCATTTTAATTTTCATTATTATGAAGTTTTTCTCAATTTTTAAGATTTTTTAAAATTCTATTAATGATAAATTCATAACGATTTTATCACTAAAATTGAAAAGATGATTTTATAGAATTCTTTTTAATTAATGATAATTAAAATTAAAACTGTTTATTAGGTTTGGAAATGTAAAGTTTTTTAGTTTTTGGTGTCTGATAAATTTTTCTTGTTCATATATATAGTTAAGGAGGGAATTATAAGAATATTCGTAGTTGTGTGTACTGTGAATTTTAAGAATTATAAACGATTATATTTCTAAATGCCAGGTTTCACAATTTAATATAAACAAAGCTCTGAAACGTTAAGTTATTATTATTTATTCATTTATTTTGTTTTTAATTTTAAACTATGATATTTTTTGTTTTTAAATTTAGAAAAAATAAATTTTATCTGTGAAATATCCTGTTAGAATTATTGTATAAAACTCCTCACTGATACCTTTTGTCCAGTTTTGAAAGTCTGATTTAAATATTATTTTGAATTTATTTAAATTTATTAATTTCTTAAAATTCGCTATGTGATTTCATTTTATCATCTCTGTTACGAAATCAGGTTAATCTTAAGAAAACATTATTTGTGATGTCATTTAAAAGCTTTTATTAAAGAAAATATTTGCGTTGGTTTTAAATTTGTGAGAACTAAATATTACGTATTACGTATCTAATATTACGTATCTAAAACTGTAGCGAGCTTTATATTAATTTTCCAAAGATTGGATCTTCTTATTTTCTGTAAAATAGTTTTTATCTTTTGTTTATTCTTCACCACGTGTTATATTTTTCAATAAGAAAGTAAATAATCAATGTTAAATAATATTTCTGTATTTTTATTTAAATAGTCAAAACAAAACCTACTGATTTTCAATATATTGTTTTGAGAAATTCAACTAAACTTGAATGAAGTTAAGATATGAATAATTGCATAATTAAAGAATTTATGAAGTGATATTATCTTCGACTTATAAATTAGTGTGTCAAACGAAATAAGGTGTAGAAAAATGAAATTTCAACAAATAAAAACCATTACTAATTATAAAGTCTACATTTTTAAAAATCTTGAATCTTTAATGCTGCAAATGGACCTAAATGCCACATAATATAAAAATTTAGTCTTGTAAAACTCCCAATACTTGGCTGCGATTTTATTTTATGAAATCAGACCTTCTTCAATTTGTAAATGGAAATTATATATTTTATAGTCTTTTATTTGTTAATGATTCAGAAAATCATGATAAATAAAATCTCATTTCACATTGAATAGGATTTTTTGTTGACGAATATGAATGAAATTAATTCATAATTTTTTCTTAGTAAATACTTCAGCTTTTATGTCTCTGTTGGTGTCTAATCATTATCGTAAAATGAACTTCTTTATTAATTATTTGTTTATAATTAAATAATCATTTTTATTCATTTCAAATTTGATTTTAATGGAAAAATCTATAGACTAATTTCATTACCACTGATCAAAAATATTGTAGTCACTTTCATGTCAATTAAATGATTGATTTTGATACAATTTATTTAATAAAAATCAATATATAAAAGTAAAATGATAAATTATTAAAATAATCAATATCTAATCACATCAATAATTCAATTAATTAATTAAATTTTTTTATTTAATTAAAGTTTGTTATAACTTGATATTTCTTATTATTTTTCACAGATTTTTATCCAATCATGGAATACTTATTTGATTGTGAGTCCGGAATTGAATGTGAGTCCTCACATTCAGAAGGATTGGGAATGTAAGAATTTGTTGATTTCATTCAATATTCAAAAATTATATTTAATTCTTCCTTCACTCATAAAAATAGATTTATTTTACAGATAAAAAATTTAGAATTGATATATTTTTAAATTATTAATTTGCGTTTTAATACGTGATATAACGTAAGTAATCATAATTTATAAATAAAAATTGAAAAATATTGTAAAAATTTCACAATTAACAGTTGTTGATTTACAATTTTTAAAAATAAAATGAAAAAGAATTATATCCAAAATAAACTATTGAAAGTATAAGTTAGTCACTGTTTACAAAATATTTCTGTTAATAACATGGATAAGATTTTCATGAATTATGAATAGATACTTTATCACTTAAGTTTTTCAAACAAAAAAATTTATCTCTTGTCTGGCAAGCCACATTTCTTGTACTTCGTTTTTTGTTATGAAATAAACAAACAAAGGTTTAAAAATTATATAAAATCTTAACGTTTTTTATGAAATTAAAGCCATATTTTTCGTTGATTGGATGAAGCATGTAATTTCATTTCAAGTTCGAAAAATATATTAAAATCGAATTTCAGGAAAAATCGTATGAATTGTTTTTTATATTTTTATTTTAATAATAATACATAATTAATACTAAATAATTATTATTTTATTTGATTTTCTTTTTTTTAAAATAAAATATTTTAAAGAGGAATAGGAAAAATTTAGGTTTCTTAATGTAGAAGTTATAAAAATTAAAATTGAGAATAAATTTTTATATGTATTGAAATTAAAATTTTATTTAATGATAAAACCGGAAATCATTATTATTGATAATTGACAAAAAATGTGCAATATATTCTCTAGTTCTTTAAAAAAAAATTTTTTAATATATCCTCTTATATATAGTTCGGATTTTTTTATATTTGAATTATTTTAAATATTTATTTTGAAATGTGAAATAGTGCAAAAATAATGTCACACAGAAAAAATATTTTTTTTACTGAAAATATAATAATTTTCTAAAAATATTTCTAAAATCGTAATTTTTTGAAATTTTGAATTTTTCAAACAATCAATATTTTGAAATATTTGTAATAAATTTTTGTTTTATAATTTGATTGAATCAATTATTTAATTTAACTATTTTTAAAATTAATATTCTTATTCTTTTAATCATATAATATTTTAATTACATTTATTCTCCGTTTTATGATATGGCCTTTTAAAATTTTTTCGACTATTTATTAATTCAATCACTATTTTAATTTTATACAATAATATATGTAGTCATAAGTGTTTGTATTTTCCAACTTATTCTAAAGTTCTTCCAAATTTTGACAATTTTTCCATTATTAACTATTATTTTACTGATTATAATTTATTAAATAAGTAAAATGTTTTATTAAAATCTTTATTTCTATTCAATATTTATTTTATTTTATATAATTTAACTTATATACTTATTGATTATTAGAGTTCATATTGTATGTATTATAATAATACAAAGTAAAATGTATACTTTTATAAAAATCTCGAAATTATTACTTATTCAAAATATGTTAAAGAATTGAAATCTTAATTCATGTTAAAAATTTAGGTTACGAAATAAATATAGAAAAATATTTTCACACGAAGATGTAAATTTGCAATAACTAAAATTGCTTCCTGGAATTTCTTAAAATGAGGTTATTATTTGACCCTCGTATATTTTTGGATTTCATTTTCAAATTCTATTCAATTTTAAATGAAAGTTAATAGATTTGGGAATTCACACAAATTTCATTGTGTTTGTTTGATTTCATTTGGATAGAAAAATTGAATTTTGTTTAAAATAATATCTTTTATAATCATTATTATTTTGAGAAATAATAATTTTAAGGTTTATTACTTACAACAAGGAAGTCATATAGGTAAAAGGTAAAATAAATTCAGATTTCAATGTATCATTAGATTGATAATTTGAAAGTTGTTTTTCGATTATATCGAGATATATTTTTGTATCAAGATTTTCGAAATGTTCTTATCATTATACTCTATACTTCTGTTATAGTGATTGATAATTCCTAGAATCAGTTATGTTACATTGATCTTAATCTATGAATTTGATTCGATTTCTTTCATTTTATAGGCTGTCAAAAGAAAAAAATAAATAATTTTTTAGATATTATCAAATTCATTAAGGTTTAAGAAATCTCTCGGTCTTTTGTCTACAGTTACTATAATTTCATTTTTACTGGTTTAATAAGTGAAACTAATGTATTTTTGATATTTTTTGTAAATCATAATTTTTTAAAGAATCAAACAAATAGTAATGTTTTAAGAATGTTCAATTCATTATACAAATCCCGGAGATTTTGTATATTCAAAGAAGGGTCGAGGTAATTATACTACTAATCCCTAAAGCATGTAGAATATTTTCCGATAAAATTTTCTTATTTTCCTAGTCATTTTCTAATAAATATCCAATATATGAAAAGTTTAATTAAGATGTGCCATTGAAAATTAATTTATAATATTTGGCACAAGGACACACTACTTCCGTCTATTTATAATTATAATGTTGAATTTTTCTGTGATGTTTTCAGTCGGCTAAAAAAACGATTGTCTTTAACCAAAAATGTCAACTGGTAATTCTTTTCTCTATATATGTCTGAAATTGGTGGGCCTGATTCTGCCTGAATTTTGATCGATTTTTTTTATTGATTTGCATCACAAAATTTGCTAAATTATTTTTTAAAATAATAAATTATCACCGGAATTAGTCACGCGATGGCCAAGTCATAGAAATGAAATCATTTGTAGTCCGCAGTGAAATGAATCACCAACATTAGTCTATGCCTTGGACTCTATGCAATTCACATTGATTTTCACTGTATACATATGCGTACGTATATCTAGATTTTCATATCTCTGGCTTATTCGGCCTTTAAATGTATTAAGAATTTATTCGCATCTCTTTTCTTTCTTTAATACTTCGAAACGTGAAATAAAGGAAAATTCCAAACTTCACACGTTAATAAAACAGGAGTGAGTATACATTTTACAATTTTTCAAAAATCTCTTCATCGAAGTATTTCCCTTTTTCGTTATCATCAAAATTTAAATTAAATAAATGTAAAGCGGACAAATTCAATAATGTTAGATATGTAATCCAAATCATTTCTCCTATCCATTATTACTATTACACTTATAATAATTGGCATGTCAATCATCTATTATTATATTGCATAATAATCAATCATTTGCATTCCTAAAGTATTACCTGAATGTTGATTTATGCATGTACAGAATAACGAGATGATCATTGTTTTTTTCAATGATGTTTGTTTATGTTGATTGAATAATTGCCATTTGGGTTCAATGATGTTCGAAAGTTTCGTTCATCATCTATGATTTGATTTTAAATTGATTTTTATTCAGGTCAAGCAGCGCAACCGTACATGGGTTGAATAATCATCTAAGAAACGGGATCAATTCTATAATTACACCAATGTCAATACCACGACCTTTTGAATTTACTTCCCCATGTTCACCATCAAAATTGAAGACCAATCCTCGAAGTGCTAATGCCTCACCAACACGTCACACACCAAGGATTAAAACTCAAGTAAAATTACATTTAATTTTCCATGAAAAATATATTATTAACGGAAACAATTTTTGGTTTTCTTTGATTAGTGGTTCTTACTCTATTCTTTTATTCTTTTATTATTTCTCTTGCTGCTGACTTTCGTTTTTTGTCTGTATAAATAAAGTTAACTGTATAAAGTTGAGAGAAATAATTAAAATATTAACTGAATATCAGTTATGCAAAATTTAGAATACTGGATATTATGTGATTATTGATGTTAATATTTTATGAAATTTTTATGGATTTTCGAAATTATTCTATAAACACTCATTTAATATGAATGAAAGAAATAAGAGAAAGTTAATTGGCAGTTTTAAAGTTTTTCGGTTTTCTTAGTAAAATTCTAGAAAATAGTCATTTTATTTTAATTGTACTGTTTCTTTTTAAGTCAATTCAATGAAAATATAATTTTTCTAAAATGGAAAACGGTATTCATTTTCCAATTATCACGAACATGAATTTTTTTGAGAAAATTCATTGTGTCAGTGTTATGGTTTATGTCTAAAAGAACAAACAATAATTAAAGTGAAACAGAGAGATAATATGGGATATTTAACACTGAAAGCATTTGTTACAAATAGTGAGTTTAGGATAAAGAACTAATTTTTTAAAATAATAATAATGTATTTAATAATTTATGAGAAGGCAATTAATTTCTGAAATGATTTATTGACGAATTGATTTATTTATATATTATTTTTATACGTGATATTTGATTTTAAAATAATTATTGAATTTATATTTAGTTATTGAATTTATAATTATTGAATTTATATTTAGTTTTTTATTTTATGTAGAAATCTAACGCTTCAATAGAACGAGAACATCCATTGTATAACATCAAATCACCAAATCAGACTTCACTCAGTAATCGATCGACTTCCAATCCAGATTTGAAGGCACTAGATGAAAGCTCAGGAGAAACTTTGGGAAAAGATAATTTATCTCTTGTTAATCAAGTGATAAAGGTCTATCGACCCAATAATTCAGAGGGTAAATTGATCTTGATAACAAATAATACAACGGCAAAAGACGTTGTTCCTCTAATTATGAAAGAATACTCCATAGATTTATCGGAAGTTACCAATTATTCGCTTTTTATGGTTTGTGATTCATTCTAAATATTATTACTTTATTATTTTCGAGATTATTATTCTTATCTATTATCTTTTTAATTTTCTTTTTTGAAAAAATTAATTTTTACTTAATCTCATTTTTTAAAAATTTTTAGTTGGAATTGATTTGAAATTGAAAATATTTTTCATTTGAATAATGTAAATTTAATAAATGACAGAGAAACAAAATTCGATATCGATTTTCTATTTATAGAAATATTTTCAGTATTTTAATTCTCTTTAAGAGTGACTAAGAAAATTAATATCAGAAAAATTTTTCACAATTTTAATTTAGGTATGATAAAATTATTGATAAATTATTGATAATTTTTACTTAATCTATATTATTAAATAGAAACTTTTGAGATTCTAATTTAGTCTTCCTTTCATGGTGGTGTTAGTTGTTGTTTCATATATTGATAACTACAATTTATTGATTAAAATTTGATCTTATTATTATTAATAATATTCTTAATTGAACAGCATCACAGTTTTTGTTCTGCTTAATTTCATTTTTCATTGTACAAAATTACATAATTGTAGGTTGACTTTATCCAATTTCCTGAAAGAGTAATATTTTTCTGCATCGGACAATTTTTTTTGTTCAGTTTTGTTTTTTATTTGGGATTTGATTGATAATTTTTTATTTATTTTCTTTTTCATTTTTTTTCATCAACAGCAACAAATACAGAAATCGCAA
Organism: Bipalium vagum; assembly: GCA_037834085.1. Lineage (NCBI taxonomy): Eukaryota > Metazoa > Platyhelminthes > Tricladida > Geoplanidae > Bipalium > Bipalium vagum. The sequence goes on along the minus strand of JBBMKC010267780.1, from coordinate 1,256 downwards.
CCTTTATTTATTTGTCTGTTTTTATTATTTATCCATTTCTTTTGTCTCCGTATTAAACTGTCTCAATAATATTGCGTTATTCTGAGTACAAATTAATTTCTTTTTTAAAGATTAACGATACTTGTACTTTTTTGAATTTAGTAACATACGTATCAATTTGATTTAATTAATTGATTTATTATAATGTTAACGACGATTGTTGTAAACCGAATTATACTGATTTGAAGATAAATTTTCATCTGGAAATGTTCTGTCAATAAAAATTAATTCACTTTGAAGCCTCTCTCAGAAAAGTTCATAAAAACAAATATTCAAGTTATTGGAAATTGGCCAAAATTATTGATATTAGTACACTCTTTAAAATGTGTTAATTTACCACAGAAATTACAGTAAATTGAAATTAATATGCTTTCCAATACCTGACATTTATAAGAAATAAGGAAGTCACAAAGCACGTATTTGGTATCAGAAAGTAATTGAAGATATTTTTTAAAATTTCTATTTTAAGATTCTTTAGGTTTACTTCATACTTTTTATAGACACAAATTAGTGGAATTTAATAATAATAATTGTTATAAATAAATAAATAATATAATCGCCAAATGGGGAAAACTAAGATCTTTTTTTCTAAAAATTTTAAATTATTTAATGTATCTTTAAAATTGAAAAAAAATCAAAAAATTCCAAATGTGATAATTTAACAAAGATAAAATAAATTAAGGATATTTTTTACAAAGATTTTTTTTATAAAAGAGTGATATTTTGGTGAAATTGAGTCATGTGGGATAAATTTCTGATGAGGAATTTTTGGAGAATACATACTCAATTTGCTTAATTTATTCTCTGTATTATTCCTGTCATAATTGGATTTAATAATAATAATACACGAAACAGACGCAATAATTATATTCATATTTTCCTAATCATGAAGCTTATATTTATCCTTTTCCTAATTTGAATTTTTTTTCTACAATAACAAATCAATTTTTCCACTAAAAGAAGATAATAGATGAAACTTGTTGAAGGTGGGTTGATATACAAGACTTTACATTTTAAGTTAAAGGAACTTACTTTACTTATTTCAGAATACTTTTTTTTCAAGTAACAGTCTATGTTTGTCAGAGTTTTAATTTACAAAATTTCAAATATATATATAAAAGTTATTAGCGTTTTTTTAAGAAATTGAAATTGTTTTACTGCTTCATTATTACTATATTTTTTGGCGCAATATTATATATCATTTTAAAGCTCTTGAA
>JBBMKC010267674.1:0-19793 GCA_037834085.1 Bipalium vagum | reverse complement strand
TTTCATAAGTGTTGATTTTCCATACAAAAATTATCTTGAAAATATTTACATATCATCGTACGGATAATTATTGGAGTTATGTATGTTATTTCAATTCTTATTCTTATTACGATTATTATCATGACCAATTATCAGCTAATTATTTTTTGAAGTTATAAATTCTTGAAATAAATATTTTACCTTATTAGGATTTGTTGTCCAAAATAATTAGTGATTCTGTTGTTTAGGTAATTTCATATTTATTCAATTCTAATGCATTATTTTAATATTCATTTTTTACAATGGTTTACAGTAATTATGTTGTAGTTTACGATAGTTTTTCTATAATCTTTATTATACAAGTTTACTAGTTCTAATTTTAAAATAAATTTTAGTAACTTATTAATTTTTTGCGATTTATATACTACTTATATTTTAGGTAATGCCATAAAAATATAATTAAAAATTTATTTATGACACGAACACCCAACCTTAACTTTAAAAATATGCAATTTTAGTAGTATAGATTATCAAAGATCACAAATTTCGAATTATTTTCTAATTAATCTGATTCATTCTAATTTCATTAATAATAATTTTTAATTCATTGTAACTTTATTAAAAAATATTCTTCGTTATTTCAAATTTTTTCATTTTAAATTGAAAATTATTTTCATACGTATAGAATAGTACAAGTCTTAAACTTGTTTTATTGTCAGTGTGACTCCAAAAAGTTGAATCACATTATATTTAGGAAGAAAATGAAAAATATTATTATTTCTTTGGATGCATTTTCAAGATTGGATACAAACTCCTAAGTACATGGTGTTAAAGATTACATTTGACAATAAAAAGGAATTGTTTTCAAACATATATCTAAAGGTATTTACATAAACTATGCTTCATGTAAAAGTTTAGCCCTTTTTTTAATTCAGATACATGGTGAAAAAGATAATGGATAACTGAAACCCACCTGAATCACGGAAAAAATGATGAATATAAAGCACCTATAAAGTACCAAGATTATGATTGCTGTTCAATGCTTCATGAAAAATGTGAAAAAAAAATCAGTATGAACTGTTTTATAGTGCAATGGAGTCTAAGAAACTGTGGCATGAAGAAGACAACATATAACATACAATCTGATTGCGCTCGAATTGCTAATTTCATGAATAATCTGCAGAAAAAGTTTGAGATCGCTTGGTATAGGGCTTTGTCGCTTGAATTTAATTTGGCTATGGTATAGTATCTTTCCCGTTTTTTGGTTTGGCTCGGGACAATCGGCCAATCAAAATTAAGATTAATAATCAATACCCAATCAGATTAGGGTTAGGGATAAATTTAATTTGAATTAGAATTATGGTTATGGTTATAGCTAACAAAGTCTTTTAAATATTATTAGAATTAGGAGTAGGGATTGATTTACGGTTTAAAATTTTTTAAAAATTTTTTGGATTTACTATATTATTTTTTAGGTTACTATGGTTATCGCTTAACTTTGAAAATTTTTCAAGTTTTTTTTATTTTTATTTGTTAATAACTTTTTATTTATTGAGTTAATTCGAAAATTATTTTTAGTTTCTTAATAAGAATTTTATTCTCTTTCCGATGATATATTGATATTTAAATTATCGAACGGAGGTGATTCTATACTGTTACCCAACTTCTTACACAAAAAGCACAACAAAATCGTCTGACAAGAGTAAAGATACTTCTCAGAAATTGAAACGTTCTGCTGAAGCACAAATAATCTGATTCTTTCCGGCTGAGGAAAACTTTTGTAAGGATCAAGATTACAACACACAGAACAGCATGATCTACATAAATTGCAAAGGTTACTTCTCGAACAAATGAACAAATTGATTCTTTCGAAATAATGTAAGATGTTTGATAATAGCACTGTGCAAAAATTATTGAGACACATGAAGGCAAACCTGCGTAAATTCTGCCAAGGTGAAGAGATCTAAGACATCTTTATTGGTGTTTGTATATATTTCAACGCATAACATGTAAAAAGATATTAATAAATTCATTAGTTTAGGAAATATTGCAAATTTGATATTTAGATATTTTGTGTCTTCATCTCGACGAGATCTAAAAATTTCTATCGTAACCCTATAAATAGCTTCCTTTAAATGGAAAAAAGTGTATTGACAATATCTGTCAATACTTGGATTAATTAGATTTTCTGTTTTTAAAAAAATTAAGTAAATGTTTTGTCTTAAATCGGCAACTTCATGGGTAAACACAAAATAAAATACTTTTTCAATAAAATATAATTTGATTACCCCCAACTGATCGCGGAAATCTTCCATTGTGCGGATCTAGAGAGATCATCATCTGATTTCTAATATTTGATGCAGAATCATAGGACGATTCGCTTTCGGAAACATTGTTCCTTGAATCAATATTGTCATTAAAAGACACTATTAGTGGTGATTCTCCATTTTGTGACTGAGATATATTATTTGAGACTAAGAACTGATTAATTGCTGGGTTCATTGAACTTTGTAAATAAACATAATTAGTAGTTGTCAGATTATCTGCAAACAAAGAAAAATAAATTATTAAAAATTTACTTTGATATCTGTGAAATTTATAACCTATTTAACAATATATATAATATTTAATTAATGCGTATATAATAATAATATAATCTGCGCGTATACCTGAAAATATGGCAAGTAAATGAGAAAGCATTGAAGACAATATATGCACCTCAATCAGTCATAGAGCACAGGAATTAAAACTCTCAAAATCCAGTTTGTCACTTATAATTGATGAAGATTTGCATATGAAATAAGCTTACCGTAGTTCAGAAGCTTAAAGAATCAGACCATCAAAGTCCCTGAATTATTGAAATTGGTTGTTAGAAAGATCAATTGCGGATCCTCATTTTTGGAAAAAAAAACATTATGACTGATGAAAGTCATTTTCACTTGAGTGAATGTGTTTTTAATAAACAAAATTGTCAAATTTGGGCAACAAAGCAACCCTATGTTTTGAAGGAAGAAGCATTACATTCGCTAAAAGTTACTGTATGGTGTGGAATATGGGCAAGAGGATTAATTGATCCCTACTTTTTCGAAAATGCTGCAGGTAAAACAGTTACAGTAACGGGAGAGAGATATCGACACATGATAGAAATATTCCTTAAGCCTTATCTGAATGATTTTAATGTGGAGAATATTTACTTTCAGCAATATGGTGACACATCCCATACAAATAGAAAAACAATTGCATTATTATACGAAACTTTTCCATCTGGCGTGATCTCAAGTTTCGGTGATGTTGATTGGCCTCCCACATCTCCCGACTTGAAAGCTCCAGACTATTTTTATGGGGATATCTAAAAGATAAAGTCTATATTAATCAAAGATAACATTTTGGAACAAATCGCTATGATCTTAATTGACTTAAAAGTTTTGCAAAATTCCATAAAAATAGCCCAAACTTGTAAGGCTGCCAGAGGCATGACATCATATTTAAAATATAAATTTTTGTAATATCTGTGTTTAAATAAAATTACTTGGCTTTTTAATTTTTATGCACGGAGAAATAGCGACTTAAAGTATTAAAGCTTCTTTTGGAAGACCCTGTATATATACTGTAAAGTATTTCTCTGAAGGGAGGTTGTTTAGAAAGAAACTGGTCTGAATTACTTCCAAGAATGGAATTCAGTAACAACGCAACTCAGTAGAGCACTACAAAATTTTCACCGTTCGAAATTGTATTTGGATAGAGTTAACTTACACTCTGGAAGGAATGGAACTGTCGTTCCAGAAACAGAGATCACAGCTCTGTGAATCTAGATTTGGCAGCTGACAAAATGATTGTTTTTGAGAAGGACAACAGAGATCATCGAGAATTCAGAATTGGTGAAGAAGAGTTAGTAAGAAGGCAACCGCAGAACAGAAAGAAAATGGATTCCAGTACGACGGCCCCTATAAGATAATCAAATTTATATCGCCACACCAGATCGAACTTAGCGATTCAGATGGAAAGAAATTAAGGAGAATCGAGTGGTTGAAAAAATACCAATAATCTTGTACAACGGGGAGTTATATTATTTATTATTGATTTGTTTGAATAAATACTTTTTCACCTTCACGTGTTATATTTTATACTGTTATGAAGAACGAATTAACTTTCTCAATGGGATTAAGATCTGGCGATTGTCCAGACCAAAACATAACCGGTACACCTTTTATTCTTCAACCATGCTTTTGTTATTTTTGCTGTGTGCGCCGGTGCATTGTCCTGTTGGAAAATAACACATTGTCTTTCATTTTCCGTGCATAACTTCTTGATGTTTGGAAGCAATCCAATATCTAATATCCTTTGGTACTCTTTGGCATTAATTGACCCAGTATATCGTATAAGCTCACCAACTCCAGATGCTGAGAATATTCCCCAAACCATAATTCCCCCAGCGCGATTTTTTTGAGATAGAAATACATTCCATTACATATTTTTCAGTTGATCTTCGAAGACAGCGTTCAGGGGTATCACTATGAAGTTCAAATCTACATTCATCACTCCAAAACACATATTGGAACCAGATTATAAAAATTTAATTTGTCTTTAATATTCTTTTTTGAATAAAATGGTTTCCTTGAAAACCCCAATTCTTTGACTCGTCTTGCAATTGTTTTTCAAAAAACTGTTTCATTATTTCCATAACAAGAGTCCTGGTCGTCATAAGAATTTATCAGAACGATCTGAGCGTCACACAGTGAACCATGCTTCAAATTATCGAAGATTTAGGCCTCAACGTCTCAAAATGGACAATTGGAACGGTTATAACCCGGGATCGAGATATGATAATATCACAATACATGAAATTACCGCCACTAAAATCCAAACGAAAAGAAAATTGTTTTGAATTTGCAAGGAAATCCATGTCACTTGACTGGAATAAGGTATGTTATTTGTTATTTATTTTATCATTATAGTTTTGCCTAGGTAATTAAGCGACGAGAAAAATATTCAATCTAGATGGACCAAATGGTTTTCATATTATTGGAGGGATTTAAGGAATGAAGAGCTGTCAAAAAACAAAAGAAACTTCGGTGGGAGATCGGTAATGGTCTCGGGTGCCATATCGATGATATGAAAAATAACTATAGTCTTCGTTCCAACAAGCTACCAAGTGGTATTAAAATTTAATTTATTGATCTTTATTATATCTTGACATGAGCTTTGTTTTTCGAAAGCACTATGGACTGGTTAACCACCAAAAATATTAAGCGATTAAAATGGTCTGCTCTTTCTCCAGACTTAAATCACATCGAAAACTTGTATTAAAAGAGCTGTATATAACAACAATATGCAGTTTTCGACGCATGAAGAGCTAAAACAAGCCATCACTCGCGCCCGGAACAATCTGGACCAAGGTACTTTTAGGAATTATTTTAAGAGTATGCTAGATCGAATTTTTAAGGTTATTCATATACGGTGCTTGTACAAGTTACAAGATGTTTTATTTTAATAAATATTTATCGTTTATATTGATTTTTTCCTTAATATTCCTATCATTTGCCTTATTGATTTTGACTATTTTTGACAAAACGTCCAAAAATATCGAAATATTTATTAGTGTTAATTTCTTTTGTCGTTGTTAATGCTTGCCATACAATTTAAAAATCATAAATTTACTGTATTCATTTTTTAGATCGGCTATTTTCATCAAAAATATGGGTCTTCCTATTATTATGCTTCCCAATATATAATTTTTAAGTGTTCTGTTTAATGAAAGAATATCGTTTTATTATACTATTACATGCTAATATTGAAAAGATAAATTAATTACTGATAAAGTGAAAAATTACCAGGAACGTCATTTTCTTCACTGTAGCTGTCATCGCTTCGGAGTCTATTTTCATCAATTACCAAACATGGATTCATGCCATGATAACATGCATAAATTTGATTGACTCCATCATTTCTCATCTGATCACGTGATTGTAATTTTTGCTGTTGCATCATAGTTGACATACTATTAGCAATTGTAGTCGATGTAATGTCAGAAAATCCTTTAGAACTAGATATCTACAAATAAATGGATTTTAGAGAAATTACTTTTTATTATTTCGAACTATTTTTCTTCATTGTTGATAGGTACATGTAGATAGAAAAATATTTTATTTCAAGTAATTATTAAAACAAAAGTATTTATAAAAAACAGCTAAAAGAAATTTCTAACCCTTCTCCTCAGAAGATTGCTCCCATTATTTTAGCCATTCAATTATTGTTTTCTTTCCCTTTGTACCACTCAATTTGATTTGTGGTAATATAAATTTTGTGATTCGGCTGAGTCCTCGTGCAAATCATTTTTCTTTCTGACTACAGTCGAACTTCTTTATAAAGTCACCTCCATATAACGTCATTTTGTATTACTTTTAAATATATATAAGTAGATTTTAACAAAAATACCTCTCTAAACAGTCAAATTTTTAGACCCTAAATATAAAATTTGTCATTTATTTTAAAATTGCCTCCTTTTAAAGTTAATTTAAAAATTAAAAAAATTTTAAATAATGAAATATTAAATCTTTAAGAGCACATTTAAATGAAGCTGAGAAATCTAAACGATGCAAACTAACTCTACTAAAAATGAAAGAAAGAAATAAATTTGTGGATCAGAATAATACAAGACTATTACAGCCGAAAAATGCAACTCCGATATAGAAATAATGTACAAAAAAGTAAGCCTTCAGTGGTCAACTAGTATTTCTGTTGCATAACAATATACTATCACAAAAAGACTAGAAAACTAATTGATCTACGAATAGAAAGTCCGCAAGATCCCACTTATTTCTCAGACCTGAACACCAATGGATTACCATTTCTTTAAGCATCTCCAAATTTTTTGACCAAGAAAATATTTACAAATCGGAGGGTATCGAAACAAGTCTATCAGACTTTATCACTTCTAGAAAGCACATATAAAAGGTATTCAAAACCTATGAAGACTTTGGTAAAAATGTGTTTAATTTTTAAGTAAATAAAAAATTTCCCATATGTGCTTCATTGTCTTTTTTTATCATGTGATCGGACATTTTATAAGACAAGCTAATAATTATTATCAACAATCTATTTTGTTCTTTATAATAATTTTTTAACAGTTAATCGGAAAATTTTTAGATAAATATTAGGTATGAGAATTAATTCCCATCGTTTTATAATGAAAAAAGTAATTTACTTAAAATTAACAAAATATTTATTTCAGTCAAAATATTTTCCGTTGGCATCTTTCGATCAAAGAACGGATTCCCCAGTAAAAGGAATCTTGATCCTTTGAAGCAATCCATTGATCCATCCTTTTTTTGACATCCTGATAGGAATTGAAAGCCTGTCCAGCAAGAGAATGCTAAATGGATCGAAACAAGTGGAAGTCAGAACTTTGTCTGATGAATACGGTGGGTGATGTGAAACCTCCCATCCAAGTCTTTTCAATGTTTTTTTTGCAGATAAGATAATGAAACCGTTACTTATATGAGAACTCTTGGACTGGTCAGCTTATTTATTGTCCAAAATAAATAATTATTAGTTAACTTATTACTGATAAAAATTTGTGTAAAAAACAAAGGAATCGCAGTTTTCAAGTGTCATATTCATTTCTTTTGCACAACAATAATGATCAATTTCTTCAACAAATGACGAGCAATGAGAAATGAGTTTCTATAATAAATTAAGAAACATGATAACGCTTCTAAACAATTCCAAAACCAATTTAGCACCATAAAAGTTATGTTGACAGTTTGGTGATCCATAATTGGCCTGATCAATCAAAACATTCAAAACGCTGGTGAAAATATAGCGGTAAAGATGTACTGCCACCAATATACTTATTTCTCCTAGTCAGAGGTTTCTGGATTTCAAAGGATTATATTTTGATTAATAACGTTTTTTTACTGAGTTACTGAATTTTAGTATTTATTAAAATTGGTTATTGCTTTCGTCACAACTTTATATTTTTATAAAATTTCCGAGTGCAACCAATAAAACCAAATTAAATAAATTCAATATTTTTCTAAATATTTAATAACTAGCATGTAGAGTATAAATTTCGTAAATTTGAACTTACAAAAAATCTCCAACTTGGTTTCAGAGTAAACCCAAACCATGTTATTAACCACAAGCATATAAAGATAATGGAGACGACTAGATTAATAATCATCATTGGATCACCAGTGTTTTGATAGATGATATTTATACCAGCATAAAAAAGAGGAATTTTCATACTGAAACCAATTGCACATCCACAAATCCCACCAACATGTGGAAGATATCCTCGCAAATAAAGATGTTTTCGTTTACAGCAAGCAAACTCAGATAAATTACTGCCATTATGAGAATCATCACATTGAAGGTCCATTAAATGACGGTAACGAGATAAATTATCAAGGAATTGTTGAAATCCGAATTCAAATACACACCAAAAAGTTATGAGGATTATACTTGATCCTAACATTGAAAACATCATTAAGAAAATTGGTGAGATGAAAGTAATTTGCAATTTATCCGCCAGAAAATCGCGATTCGCAGCTAATCGAATAAGAACACTTGTAGTGCTATAATCCATGATTATATGAATACTGGCCAGTGTTATTAAAAATGAAAATGTAAATGCAAATGCTTTGTGACAATCCCAAAAGACTCCAGGATATTTCATTATCAAACATATCAAACAAAATATAAGATTGAAATATTGCGGTCGTAGTAGCCATGTGATTCGCCAGCTTTCATCACGGATATATGTTTCATGCCAATTGTCAGGATCAAATAAAAAATCCAGGTCACTATGCCAAATGGCATCTAAATACATTAATAAAATAAATAATTTTTGTATAAAAATAAAAAAATTTTCAAAAATATTTTTTTCTCATGATAATATTACATAAAAATGTAACAATAAAATATTTTATTAAACCAAAAGATATTTCTTGTAATCAAAATTAAAGCAAAATCTTTCAAATTAAACTTCATATCTCAATGTTTCTTAGATATCATAACAATATTTAAGTATTTTATAAATATTTTTTACTAATTACTAATTACATAAATCAAATATCTCAAATTTCACATTCTTTACTTTATTTAGAACAAAATTCGATATAATCCCATAATTATCTTATGCATGTTACAATTTGACAAAAATCTATTGTTTTAGAATTCAGGTCATATAACATCATATCATTTCATACGATTTTACTTTTTAAAAATAATACTTAATATAATAACTTATTTTACTGTTCTGATTTCATATCAATCAAATATATTAATGATTGTGCATTATAAATTATAAATAACAAATATAAAATTCAAATTCAGGACATACGTGAAGAAAAAAATTTTACTTAAATATAATCTGTATAATAAAATATTACAATTTCTTATACATGATATTTGCATTTAAAAGATAATTTTGGAAAATATTTTGAATAAATTATCTTTTTTGTTTGGTTTACTTAATATTTGCATTACTTATTATTATAAAAAGAAACGATATTTTAAAAAGGTTCACTTTCCATACATAAGCCAAATATATATAATAACAAAAAATACATGATATAATTACTAAGTTTTAAATTTTAAAATAAAAACGAATAATAAAAATAAAATAATAACTATAATAATAAATAAAACATATAATAATATATATTACTATAATAAATATTATTATATAATTTATAAAACTTAAAAAATTTATATAAAATAAAAATAATAACAATTAATGGTTATGTTTATATTATCGATAATAATAATAATAATAGCACTTGGTTAGTGATAATGATAACAATATCACTGATAATAAGAATAATAGTTGATAATATATTAAAATTTATAAAGATTTTAATTAGTTCTTTTCTATATTAAAAATAAAAAAATTTTTTAAAACTATTATTTAGGAAACCTAAAGAATAATTAATTTACTATTTACTTTTATTTCATTTTATGATTAATCAAGAATTATTCATACCATTTTTTACTTATTTAATTCAAATAAAACTCCTATAAATATTTTAATAACTTGTTTAAGAAACCAAGTATATGAAAGATGAAAAATATACTAATATGATTCACGTGTAAAAAATGGCATCAGTTATTTAAATACGCTTGGTCATAAATTATTGGTAATATTTGTAGAGCTTGTGCTTTATTGTCTGCTTGAACGTTCCAAATATGTGACAATGGAAAATAAATATAAAAAAAACTACACATACCAATGCAAGCGGCTGAACAATAATAAGTTTAAGTTTGCAAGTTAAAAGAAAAATAACCAAATTGTCTCTAAAACAAATTACAATTTACGTATTTCTGTTTTTTGGTTATGAATAATTAAAACAAAATAGATTATTTAGAATCTTGAAGTTAGAGGTAATTTAATTTTTTAAAAACTGATAAAATATTCATGCAACTTTTAAAAGCTAGATAGAAAACCTATGTAATGTCGTAACTTTAATGTGCGATGTATGTACTTATTACAAGGTTATTTAAAGTCTAGTTTTTTATGATAAAACTTTTTAAAAATGTGTTTAATATAAAAATGTATATATATAATGTATTTTAAATATTAGGTTGTACAATATGAAATTTTGAAAAAAACGTAGATCGGGCAATATTTAAGTTAGCAAAATATTTTATATCTCATTTTGAAGATCAAGTTTAACAGTATGATATCTATTTTTTTTTAAATAAATCAAATATTCAAAAAAAAATTTAGTTAAAAATGTGTAGCATTACAAAAGAGGAAATGAGAATAATTTTTGTATGAGTGGAAATTGCGACATCGGAAGCCGCCCGAAATATTATTAAGTTGTCAAATAATTTTCTTTTTTTATATACACTTCTTTTTAAGATTTGTTTAATTCAACACGACGATACCCGTCCACATATAGCAAGGCTTACAAAAATGGCTGTGGAGGACCTTGGATAGGAGATAATTCCTCATCTACTCTGTTCACCTGACCTCGCTTCTTTGGATTTCCTTCTCTTGCTCACTTTCTAATGCCTTAAAGAAAATGTCGTTTGATAATGAAGATGAACTGTAAAAATTGTTTAAAAAACGGCTCAATGACTGGATGTTCCTGAGGCTCCAAAACTCGTCTTGTACCCCAAAAAGGCAAATATAACCCTTCAGTGGTCAATGGCTGATCTAATACATTTTCTTTTCTAAATGCAGGTGAAACTATCACAGTAGACAAATTTTGATGAGAAATTGAAATAATGCACAAAAAATGCACAGCCCTCATTAGTCAATAGAAAATGATTAATTCTGCTCCAGGATAATGCTCGACCATATGTTCCCATGAAAACTATGAAAAGGCTAAGTTAACTGGATATTAAAGTTTTGAAGCATCCTCAATATTCACTAGACTTGACTCCAATGGATTATCAGTTTTTAAAGCATTTAGATAAATTCTTAGGTAAAAAAATTTTGCTGATCTGTTGCTATCAAAATCACCATCTCCGACTTTATAAATTCCAGAAAGGAGAAATTCTATTATCCGAATTAAGTCTAAGTTGGCAGAAATGTAATTTCAGTGAATGGCAACTATTTTTAGTTAATAAAAATTATTTTTAATTTGGTGTTGAAAAAATATCTATTCTTATTGATAGGTAGAATGGATTCTTTCTCTAAATTATTCATTAAATGTAAAACAGTAAACTACCTTTTCAAAAACTGTTTATGTATCAAAAATCAATTATATAAAACAAATACTTTAAATTATTATCTAACACTTATATTTCATATGGTACAGCCTAATATATTATTTTAAAGCGCTTGATGCGGAAATTTTAAATAGTAAATATTTTAGTTAAAATTATTTAATTTTTGATATTAAAAATCTATATTTAGGTGTCTGTAGCAAAAATTGAAATTCGTTCTTCCTTATATTCAGACTATAAGCAGATATAATACAGAAATTCTCGTATCTCGGAAACATTTTTGAAGCGACATCACATTTTCCAAATATTAACAATTTTTGTTGAAAATTAAAATAAAGAATTAATTGAAAACAAAATGTCAATTTGAATTTGATATTGAAGATTAGTCTTTGTAAAGGTTAGCAGTCCAGAAGTCAGTGCCTTTCAAGGATCATGCTCACACCCCTATAGAGTTTGGAGAAGGGGTTCTTTAATAGGTCAGAGTTGTTCATTGAGATGAAGTCGGTTCAATTCTTTTGCAATTATTATAATTGAATTAAATAATAATAATTATTAGGAGTACCCATAATTAATCAATTATTTTTAGTATGCAGTGTTTGCTTCATTCTAGTTCAGACCCTGAATATATAAACACTTGTTTTATTACGTTAAATTACAATCATTGACATTGAGTATTGATTATAACTAAATTCAAACGTTTTTATTATTCTGATATAAAATGGCGGAGAATCAACCAAATGAGGAACATTTACGCCGTTGCATACTGTTTCATTTTCGATCCGGTGTTAATGTAACCGTTGCAACAAAGAAGATTTGTAATGGTACGTAGACGTATTACAAGTCATTAAGTGCCAAAAAAGTTTCAAATGGTAATTTTGGCTTGTCTGATAGCGCTTGAACTGGACGTCAGATAAGGTTTGATAAAGACGCTCTAAATCACTAGTGGAAACGAATCCCAAAATGAGTATCCAGGAATTAGTAAAAACTCCTAAAGCTACTTGGTCAACAGTTCAAAGACATCTTAATGAAATCGGGAAGGTTTACAGGCAAGGTATATGGGTCCCACATCTATTCTCGGAGATGAATAAAGATCAACGGCGTACAATTTGCAGATCTCTTTTGTTCAGACAAAGAAATGATGCGTTTTTAAGAAGGATTCTTACTGGTGACGAGAAGTGGGTCTTTTACAATAACAACAAGCGCACCAAGCAATGGCTTTTTTCAAATCAACTAGCCGTACCCATTCCGAAATCATCCATCACTCTAAAGAAGGTATTATTGTGAGTTTGGTGGAACTATGGTGGCATAATTCATTTTGAACTATTGAAATCAGGAGAAACAGTTACAGCTGAATTGTATTGCCAACAATTGGATAGATTACGAAACCAATTTTTCTTAAAACGACCAGGTTTGGTTAACAGAAAAGGAGTAATATTGCAACATGATAATGCAAGACCTCATGCAGCAAAATTAACCCCAAAAAATATGTGAGCTAGACTGGGAAGTTTTACAACATCCCCCAAATTCTTCAGACATAGGGCCATTGGATTTTCATTTATTCTGGTCCATTGAACATTCCCTGAAGAATCAAAATTTCAAAAATGCCGGTGACGTTCAACTTCACCTAGAATCATATTTCTCTTCAAAGGATACAGAATTTTATGGCCGGGAAATTGAAACTCTACTAACAAGATAAAAAAAAGGTCCTAGACAACGATGGAAATTATATAATCGATTAAAAATAGAAATAAATATATTTAAATTCTTTTTTTGTTTTGCCACTTAAGAAATTAATTACTTATGGTTACTCCTAATATTATTTAATTATTATTATTAATTATTCAATTCTATTCATATTGATAGCATTCTTAGTTGTATTTATTTGATTTTATTTTATTGTTTTTCTTGCCTCATTGGTGTAAAAAAGGTTATAATATTAAAAGCATTGGAAATATCATATCCTTCTCGGCATAATGATTTTGACAATATTGAAACCTTTTTGATAAGATATAAAAGTTTAGACTTGTATCCTATTTGACTTGTAAAGGCTCGGTAGTTAGTGAACACGACTATTAAATTTTGGAATCAGGTCTAACAGGTTAGGTTATATAATAATTGGTTTTGGAATATCAAAGCTTTTTCAGCCTAAAATTAAAAATCATAATTGGAAATTGTGATCTAAAAAGGTATCCAAAAGTATTCAAGTTATTATGATATAAATAAAATTTTAATTTGCTATTAATAAAGTATAACTTTAATTTCACTTCATATTTAAATTAAGTTTTAAGTCATCATGATTATTATAATTTTTAAAGTTAAAATGCTTTATAATTATTATTTAAATTATTATTGTGAGATAAATTGAAAATTAGTCGGGGGATGTAGCAAAGCAGTCCATGCGCATGTGTCAGTCCGGGATCGAATCCCGGTATCTCTGAATAATTTTCAACTAACAATTATATTTTAAAAAGTAACAATAAATATATAATTTTTAATTTCTCCAATATTTTCAAGATTAATTAATTATAATTATTAAAATGATTCATTAAAAGAATTTTCATAAAGCTCTATTAGAATTCATGAATTCGACAAATGTAAAGACACCAGTTATATTAATTTTTCCTTTAATTTGATTTAAAATTACCAGCAAAAGAAGATTCATAAAAATATTCAATACAAATAAAATCATACCAATAATTTTTTATCTCACGTTAAATCCTCATTTTTATTTCCTTTATTCACTCAACAAAAACTGTTTTAGAAAGTTTGTATATTCTAGAATTACTGAATGTAATTGAAAATTGTTAAATTATAAATAAGAGTTATTTAAAGTAGCTTTTCTTTAAGAACCTTGTTTAATATTTCATCATTTTATCAATTTTTCACAAATCTGAAACTATGGAGTTAAGCATTTTAATAGATGTGAACGATGCTCTAGATAAAATCTGCAAATTTAAAATAAACATCCCTTTTAAAATTTTTCTGTCGGATAAGGATATACATTTCTCACAGATAACAGTGTATCTGTTGATAAATGTATCTCATTATTATTCAGATACCATTATTTATTAATCAGTAAAATTTTTAATATAGATATAGTAATTGACAGAAGTCCAGAAATTTTTGTATACAATTCCAAATGAAAGTTTATTTTCACCTTTTATTAATTGAATTTTAAGTAATTTAAAATCGTTAATTCTCCAGTAAAAATTAAATACTAACAACAGTTATCTATAATTTTAAACGTCAAACCGATTAAGAGAAGCTCTATTAATAATGTAATAAAATAGTTATTAATACAGTTTTCTTTATCGCTTTGATGTTTAAAATTATATATTAGACACAAACTATGTAATTATTATTAGTAGTATTGTAAAATTGGCACAAATTAATCCCGCATCTACAAATACAACAAAATATCTAGCTAGATATATACATAAATATAAAATTATATGTTCTAAGTAAAATTTAATAAGTTTAGCGCATATAAATACATAATATTGTCTAATTTAGAATAAAAATTCCTAATTTATATATTTTAATTTCAGAAAAATAAAAAACTGAGTTAAAGTAAACACACTGATTTTAAACTCGGAACGCAAAAAATTATTAAAATTGAATTGTTAATATTTAATAGCACATCCGTGATTATTTCTAACTTTAAAAATTCTGTGGCATTGAATTCATCAGGTTTTCCAAAATTTTCTTTCCCGTAATCTTCCAAAAATAGAGGATATCAGCTTTCAACTTTCTAATGAACTACAATTGTCCTCCAAATTCAAAAACTTTACGGACAACTAATCTCCATAAATATTCTTTCTGGTTATTGCCCGATGATTATGTGGGCCAGGGCATATCTTCAATATTTCTTTATCTGGTCAGGTGACATCAGTTATCTTGCTTGAAAATGAAATTATCACTATAGTATTCATTCAGGAAATGAAGATAATCAGTTAAATGTCTATGATTTTATCATCGGTTTTGCTTTCCAGAAAAAAACACTAGAGTTGACTTTCCCCAGAAATTGAAACATGCCCAGATCATTAAAGAACCCTCGCCATCGAACCAACTGTTCTTTACTCAATGGTTCCAGTAGTACGCAAAACCACCTGTTTCATCTAGATTAAATTTCTCGTCAGTCAGTATCGCATTTTTTCATTGATCCATTTTATTTTTATCCCAGAGAAATCGTTTTTTGTTGCGCTTTCATTTCCTTTTTGAAACGAATAGTTTCACAGAACTTTAAAACATGCCTAATGGTTTGCTGTGAAACATTTGAATCCAAATCGCTTTCTTTATCTTCAAGATTGGTTGCTTTATTAAGTGCCTCATGGATAATTAATCTCTTTGTTTCATTAGAGAGCTATTATTTCGACCCACTCTTCTTCTTTTCACTTCTAATATTCTTAAAATAATATCGGATGGAGATATCCTACCTTCTGAAATTATTTCCAATTCATCTAAAGAGATTACACATCTTTACAGGCTTCAGCCATATCTTCCTCTTTTTCTCTGATCCTGTTACTTATTGACATTTTCTAACATGCAAATGAAAACAAATATTTATATTTAAAATATTTGATAAACCTATCGAACATTATAAATTTAATATTCTTCTAATTACTAATTATTGAATAAATTAAATTTGAAATGGTTGAAAAAGTAAAGTTTTGACATCGTAAGAAACTCAAAACTCAAAAAAATATTTTTGCAGTTAAATTTATTAATACTTTTAAGGAAGCGAAAATAAAGCTTTTAGATTTTGTTAGTTTTTAAGTTTCTATATCATTTTTTCATAACTAAAATGTTGAATCTGATATAGTATATATATTATCTGATGTTGTATAATTTATATAATTTTTATGTGAAAATTCAAATTAAAAATAGTAAATATTTATTTTCTTTATATTGTGTTATATTATTTTTAAATATGTTAAGTTTACAAGGTTAAGTTTAATATTATAATATTCATATCTGGGAATGCCAATTCCCCTTTTAGGTGTATAATACTAAATCGGTTCCTAATTGCGGACCCTGATCTAATCTTGGCAATTCGACATTCGACTTTGTCAAGATAAGAATCAAAAATAAAAAATATTATATCAGTATTAACCTTAGGGACTTTTATTAATTATTAATTATAATTATATATAATTATTATATCCATACTTCAGACTTTTTAGCGATCTTTATAATTTGAAGGGGTGTACCTTTGACCATCACAACAAATATATTACTTTGAAAAGAGTAAGAACATCATCAGACACAAAAAACTTATTGCCAAGAATAGACTATTTTTCGTTATAGATGACCCTTATTGCTCCGATAGATTAGTAAAGACTGATTCAAGTTATCTGAAAACCATCTACGAGCAGAATCTACTCTACATAGACAGAGTAATGGCAACAAAAATTTATTTCCGAACCCAATATATAAAGTACGACACAATTTTTTTCCCATTCCATTAAAAAATACTTATAAATTTAATTTCAAAAATAAATTTTTTTTCATCTATTATTCTAATTTTAATTTAATTTTGGAATTACTTATTTTTCGTATCATTTCCTAAACACAATCTTTTTCAATTAAATCAGAAAAATCATGTCATAATACAATAGACATACCTACTATAAAACAAAAGTATAATATCATGTGTATTATTTGTTTCAAAATGAGAAGCAATTGACTAAAAAAACTACTGATTCTTTTTCCTTGGGAAAAGTTTCTTATCAACAAGAAAATAAAAAATAGTCTGAAACAGATTGATTGATGGATTACCTTTTGCTATTTATTAATTTATTATTTTATAATAAAGAAATAAATTTGTATCGTCAATTTGATTAAACTTTGACATTACTTTTGTGTTTTTAATCAATTAATCTTTTAGAAAGAAATATATTTAATTAAAATGACAATTATAGACAACATTTAAAAATTGTTTATCTTATAACAATATTTTAAAACCCAATTGTTAAACTAATTTTAATCAAATCAAAAATTGTTATCATTTCCATCGCATAAAAAATTGATTAACATTTATTTAAAATCTAATTTAATTGTGTTGAGTACATTTTGAGTAAAATTGAATTAGTAAACGATTGCTTTATTGTAATAAAATATTCTTTTTATTACATAATGAGAGACTTACTCGAAATGGAAAAGGTGAAACAAAACTATTCTACATTGTAAGAAATATGTCAAACTTCAGATGTAAATAAAGAAATATTCGAAAACTGAGGGGCTTATTATATATATTGAAGTAAAAGAAAGACCCTGGAAAACTAAGAGAACAATGGACTTATATGAATTATATATAATTGAGTAGCAGTATCTCCATAAACACACGGGAGTCAGTCGAAATTAGGAATTGAAATTATAAAGAAATTGAAGAAAAGATAGAATCAAATTCGGAGGTGAATTGAGCAAAACGGAATAAAAAATTCGCAAAATCAAAAGTGGTCGACCCTTCATGTGATTACTTCAGATTTGTTACTTTTGTTTCACTTCAATAATTATCGAATAAATTGTATGAAATTTTGTTAATATCTATTAGTTTTTATTTTTGCTGGCGAATGAACCAAAAGAAAAACATTTGAGAAAATATAGTTAGGAAATAATAGACAGTTTGATAACCAGGTATAAAAATAAAAACTGATTAATAGTCTTTAGAATATTAACACAATTATAAAAATTATAAGCGAAATAAAAAAAACATTTTAAAAATTGAGACTAATAGATGTCCATGAAAAGATCATGAACACTTATAAGTGAAGAAACACTGGAAAAAAGTAATTTCTTAGATAAAATTGAATATGAAAAGAACGAAAAGATTATCTTCAGGAAACATCTTAAATGTGAAATGAAAAGATCATCAACTTATAAGTCTATAAACCAAATTAACCGTTCTTGTAATGAAGTAGGTACTGGAATGTCAGCAAGAATGTCTAAATGTTGTAGATTTAGACATTGTTTAACCATAACACATTATGTATTCAAATATTATATTTTTATGCGAAAAGGTGTTTTATCAGAAAAAACATTGTAATTTTTTTTTCATTTTTTAGGTAAAATATTTTCTTATTAATCACAACACATATATAAATAAATTATTTTTTACTGCTTACTTTTATTTCATTTTATGATTAATCAAGAATTATTCATACCAATTTTTACTTATTTAATTCAAATAAAACTCCTATAAATATTTTAATAACTTGTTTAAGAAACCAAGTATATGAAAGATGAAAAATATACTAATATGATTCACGTGTAAAAAATGGCATCAGTTATTTAAATACGCTTGGTCATAAATTATTGGTAATATTTGTAGAGCTTGTGCTTTATTGTCTGCTTGAACGTTCCAAATATGTGACAATGGAAAATAAATATAAAAAAAACTACACATACCAATGCAAGCGGCTGAACAATAATAAGTTTAAGTTTGCAAGTTAAAAGAAAAATAACCAAATTGTCTCTAAAACAAATTACAATTTACGTATTTCTGTTTTTTGGTTATGAATAATTAAAACAAAATAGATTTAGAATCTTGAAGTTAGAGGTAATTTAAATTTTTAAAAACTGATAAAATATCCATGCAGCTTTTAAAGCTTGTTAGAAAACCTGAGTAATGTCGTAACCTCATTGTACAAGGTTATTTAAAAAGTCTCATTCTTTGATTAAAAATTTGAAACTAATTAATCATGAATAATAAACTAAAAAAATTAAAAAATCATTTTAAATAATGAGTACTTTAGCTTAAATTATTTTATTTTTGATATAAAAATCGAGATGTCTGTAACGAAAATTGAAAATCGTGCTTTCTTTCATTCACAGTATGAGAAGCGTGGCTGTAGTGTGACGAAACCAATCTTGAAGACGAACCTCGCTCTAGTTTACCACTGGCTGACATTGAACATATCTTTACGGCAATATATAAGGTTGTCTAATAAATTCGTGCCGTTTTTTTTCGATGTCGTTTTGAATGAAATTAGATGCATCTATTATTAATTTAATTTAATATTTAAATAGACAGATCACGTGTTTGTTATTTATTAATAGTTTTTTTAACTCATTAGTTTTTAATTTAGTTTTACATGAAATTCAAAATGGATATCCAATTCAATAAAAATGAACATCTC
>JBBMKC010267571.1:0-19799 GCA_037834085.1 Bipalium vagum | reverse complement strand
GACAAGACACAGTTTGTATAACTTAATAATAATTAAATACTCAGGCCAGGACCTGAGGATCAAGTAACTTTTTGAATACCTTTTTCTCGTTACCTTTTGTTTTTTTTGTTCATATTTCACACGCTAAGTAGGGCGGTGAAGTATACTTGTTTTTTTTTATTGAGGACCTCTGAGCCTAAGTGCGAGAGGATTTTTTATAAATAATAACCATAATTAATAAACTCATTTTAATCGGTCAACGTTGGTATCATTCATTTGTATAATCAAACTTTAATTTGATTTTAATAAAAGTATTTAACTCACAGCGTTATCTCAGTTTATTTAAATCAATTTATATTTTGACGAACACAACTGCAAGCAATCTTCAACCGTTAAGTCCTAAGAGTTAATTAAGCTCCGATAATTAACAATTTTTTTAATTCCATCCCAATCTTAGAAAAACTTAACTATAAAAAATATATTTCTGCAATAAAATTTAAAATAATTGATGATAATAAAGAATTAATTGATTTCAATGCAAAAGAAATTAGTTTTATTATTCACCTCAAACAAACTGAATAATTTATTATTTTTATTTTTTTTAAAAATAATATTAAAAAATGGATGATAATTTTTTTCAGATATTTTAGATGATAAGACAATTTTAAGATTAAGACAACTAATAATCACAAAAACTTCCCAAGAATTTTTAGAATGTTTATTATTGGACCAAGTTGTTCTCGTAAAACAGAATTGTTATATAAAAAGATATTAACTCCAAATTACCTAAATTATGATAATCTTATAATTATTTCTAAAACAGTATTCAATCAACCAGCTATTAAATATATTAAAGATTGTTTTGATTGTGGATTATCAAAAAATGATGTTTATGAAAAGTCTAAAGAAAAACAAAACTAAAATTTGATGAAGCTGTTGATTTTGAATTTAAAGAAAAAAAATAAAGGTGATATTATTTGATAAAGCAAATGAAATTCAGCCTGCTGATAAATTAAATAACTTAGAAAAATTTAATTATTTTGAAGATGTAATAAATGAAAAAAATCAACACATTATGAATATTTATTTTACTAGAGGAAGGTATCATAATAAATGTTCAGTTATTTATTTATCACAATCATTTTTTGATTTGTCTTTAAGAAGTATAAGAAATAATACAATTTTTAAATATTTTTAAAAATGATAAATCACAAATTTATTTAAAAATGTTATCTCATTTTATTGAAAAACAAGAATTTGATTATTTATTTAATTTTCACATGTATAAAAAATATAATTATTTTTTTATAAATTTAGAGAATGAAGTTATATTGTCATCTACTTTTAAAATACTTTTTATTTTTTAAAAATCTTAATTTCTCACTTTTTTATTAAAAAATGAGCTCCTTAAATGTAGAAAAAAATTATTACCATCAAGATTTATCAACAAAAAATGTGATTATTTAGAAATCTCTTTAAATCCTACTTCTGTTTCAAATTTACATGAAAATAAAAGATTAAATTTTAGTTTATTACCAACTGTAAATGCTTTAAATTTAACAGGAGCATTTTTAGTTTTTGAAATTAAAGTTCAAGATATAAAAGCAAATGAAAATATTACATTGCAAAATAATTTCTTTCCTTATTTTTTTTCAAATGCAACTTTAAGATTAGAATCAACAGAAGTAGAAACAATTCAAATATTAGGTTCTTCTAATTCTATAACAAATTTTGTAATGATTAATAATGATTATTAATTCAGTTCTATATATAGTGGTCCGAAGGAACAAAAATAAAGAAAATATATTGATAAAATAAAATTTGGTTCATGCTTTTTGAGATTTTTTGAAAAGTAATTTTTGGTTTATTTTAGTATTTTATTTAATAACTTGTTACAATAGTGTAACAAAGTTTTTATAATATTTAATAATAATAAATTAAAATATTGTTTATCACAACTTGTTACACTTGTGTATCAAAATTTATTATAAAATAAAAACTCAATAATAATTATAATAATAATTAGCTTGAAACTAAAGTTTATCAAGACTAGCTCGATTCTTAAATTAAAAAAAAGTAAAATTCCTAATTTAAAATCGCTCTATAACAATTTCATATAGGATTGATATTTCATTTGCTATATTCTTTTAATAATTAAACTGGCGTGTCTTGTTAAACAAGGCACCGTTTGTCTATAATAAATAAATAACTCCTCAGGCCAGGACCTGAGGATTATATAATTTTTTATTTTCCGCTCTTTCTACCTTTTTCTTTTTATTGTTTTTGTTTTATACGCTAAGTAGAGCGGTGAGATAAATTATTCTTCTTTAATCGAGGACCTCTGAGCCTAAGAGCGAGAGGATTTTTCTTAATAAATTTAATTAATAAAATATTTTCGAAATCAATCAAGGTTGATATCACACATTTGTAAATTTAAACTTTATTTTAATCAAAATAAAAGCATTAAAATTCAAATCGTTTTCTCAATCATTTTAGTTAATTTTAACGAACCCGTTAATAAGCAACCTTCACACGTTAAGACCTAAATACATTAAGCTCCACTTTTAACATCTACCCATCCTTTAGAATCGTAA
This sequence comes from Bipalium vagum, assembly GCA_037834085.1. Classification (NCBI taxonomy): domain Eukaryota; kingdom Metazoa; phylum Platyhelminthes; order Tricladida; family Geoplanidae; genus Bipalium; species Bipalium vagum. The sequence goes on along the minus strand of JBBMKC010267571.1, from coordinate 17,226 downwards.
CATGCTTATTAAAATTTTTCAATGCATATAAAAAATTGTCCCAAAGACGGTTTGTAACCGATAATTCATATATTTTTATCTTTATTTCATTTATCAAATTTATATTTTTATCTGTACTAAATGCGTATTTTAGTGTTTTTATATAGATGTTATTTTTAAACAAAAAGATTTTTAGGTGAAATTTTTAGGTTCTAATTTTTTTTACAAATAGGGGGATATTTAGATCAGAACCTTCTAATTTTTCATTTAATTTAGTCAAAACAATTATAATTATTAATATTGTTGTTTATCATTACTTATATTTATTATATTTCTAAATAAAAAACAGTTAAAAATTGCATGTATATATGTGATATAATTTCCTAATTTTAATACAAATGTAGCAGATTTGTGACGATTTACGATCCAAAATTATTATTATGAATTCTACTAAAATCCCTCGGATATTGCAAAGATTTTAGATTTGAAACGATCAACGGGGTATTCAGTTATAAAGAAAAACCAGATCACTAGTAGTAGTAAGTTAGATAAAAAGGCTCTCATCGTCCAAAATTACAAGTGAGGAAGAGGAAGCACAAATTCGATAATGGGTTGATGCCAATTGCTTTAACATTGGCAAAAATAACAGAAATGTATGAAAATATTTGGGGTTAAAATATCACCAACAACTGCCTATAGAAGTCTTAAATGGTTTCATTATACCCTTAAAAGAATAAACAAAATACCTGAACATCGAAATTACCTCCTCAACATTTAAAAAGAGAAGATTATTCAGCCTCATTTTGGATATAATTTCTGCTGTAAAGAGAATGAAATAATATTTATAGATGAAGTTGGTTTTTATGCTTTCATGTGCTCAAGAGAGGGATGCTCTTTGAAGAGTTCACCGGCAGCATTAAATGTTTCAGGATTCAGATCAAGAGATATCTTCTATTGCTGTGAGATGAATGTTGATGGACTATTATACTTTGAAAATCAAGTCAATGCCTATAATACAGAAAATTATATCTTTTCTTAATAACCTCCATGTGAAGCTACAAATTTGTAGTGTTGTTAAGGCAGCTATTGTCATGGATAATGTTTCATTTCACCGTTCTTCACTTGCTGAAGAAAAAATACGAGAACTTGGGTATCAATGTGTCTATCTAACACCTTATTCTTCCTTCCTAAACCCGATTGAGGAGATTTTAGCAAAGTGGACATCTCTTCCTATTACAAGCAATAAATGTTTAGGTTTTTATAAATATATGATAAAATATCTGTTAAGATGTGCAAGAAAAGAAGTGATCATGGATTAAAAACTTTTCACAATAAATGTTGTCTAAATTAAATGAACATTTGACTAAATTAAATGAAAATCCCTGTTGTGTTTACATTTTTCTTGCTTGACTTTTTAACACATTTTACATATTCTTTTTGTATGAATTAGGTCATTTTTATTATAAAAACAAATTTTACGTCTATTTATTTTGACAAAAATTTCAATATTATGACAATTTTTAAATTTTGCGTATTTCCTATTTCGTTCTTATTTAATAAAACTGATAAATTTAAATTTCTTGGTGGTAAAAATTTACATTTCATAAAAGCAAAATGTTTTTTCTTAAATATTCTTCTGGTTCAATGTTTAATTTTCATATTTATTTACTGTTGGACAAAAAATATTCATATTTTACCTTTTTATTTTGTTTCATTCAGTTGGTCGGTAGAAAAAAACTTACATTCCAATAATTATGAATTCTTATTAATACTAAATTTCCGTCGATCCTGGCCGACGGATAACGGCCTGTTAAAGGAAGACTCGTATGATCGGTAAAATATCTTGCTGTTTGTTTTCATATAAATCATATAGCTTTTACAAAATCATTATTATAATAAATTGATATTATAAATTCCTGCATTCAATTTTACATATTTTTTATCGTTACCCTATTAGTATTTTATCCTATATTCATGTTTCCTAATTCAGAAATGGGGAAAAAGTGAACTCCCGCTATCATGAAATCCCCATTGTTTTTAATCGATGAAGAGAAAATGATAACCGAAACTTTACAAGATAACAGGAAAAAACAATCTAAACAATAATATTTTATTTCCGGTAATAATATACATTGAATGACCACTGAAATGGCTCGTTCATCAAGTACGATAAATTAATAAAATGCAACGTTATAAATCTGGCGTCATTCTATAATTATTCCGCGTGGACAATTATGGATAAAAAATCAAATAGAAAATATTCGCATCACAAATTACAAGGTGCACTCAATGACAATTCCAATCACATTTTCGCTAAAGTAAAACTCCTTTCGGCTGTAACATGGAACACTTTTATTTCAATTTTATTATGCTACAAACAATTTGGGATAATCGATTTCCCAAATATCCGGCACATCGCTGGCAATGTACCCGTTCTCATAGTATTCACCGGTGCCGTATCGTTCGTTGGTTCGAGGAGAATTGGTCAGAACCTCTAGGAACTTTTGCCGAATGGGGATGTACTGAAAAAATAAACAAGAGTCCAATTTAGTGTCCTCGCCACTCAAAAATTGGTTACCTTTTCCCGTTCGTCTTTGCAAATTTTCTCGAAACCTACCTCGCGGAAATATTTGTTCATCTCAATTTCCTTGTTGCGCTTTCGTTGTTTCCTTTCATCCGATGTTTCTTCTAAAACAAAAAATAGGCAACAGTCGTCACATGAGACACAAGCTTCAACAAGACTTACTCAATAATTTCTGAAAGGACTCAAAACTACAAGGATTGTCGTTGTTTTCAGTCATCGTTTTCTAAATCAACTTAAGTAAAGCTTTTACAAAGGTAGAAATGTATACGAACATCGTCATTTTCGTGTATCGTACTGTCGTTGTCAGAGATTGATAGACTGGTCGTGGAAACTGATAAGTCTGGCAATTCGTGAAATTCGTCGAGAGCCATATCTAAAATATTGCCAATACCGTTTAACTCTGTCAACGAAAACAAACAGATTAGTGCCGACTATTTATTATTTGAAAGTAATGAAAGGAAGAACAGAAAGGATAAAATAATTAAAACAACACAAATATATGTCCGCAAATTTAGAAAATAATAATAATGATAATAATATATTAATTCTAAATATTTGAATTGTAAAAACTAGACTAACTGACAAATTGAAAGCAAATAAAAGCACTACAAGTTACATTATTTATAACAATGTATATGCAACTACGAAAATGCAAAGTTAGATGCATAAATGAAGATTAATTGCGATTTAGTGGCATAATTGCATAAAGATCATCTAAAACCATCATCAAACGTTCCGAAGACTAGGTCAATTATCAGCAAACAGAGAATTTCAAATCTGCTATTCAGTAGAATAAGCATGTTCGAAGATATTGAAACGTGGCTTAAAGATATTCTTATTTTTGATTAGTTTGTTACAACTCATTAATTAAAGACAATTGGCAGAATTAATTTAGAAAGGAAAAAATTGAAAATAATAAATTAAGTTTCTACAATAAAGGCACTTTTGGTTCTTAAAATATTGTTTACAAGAATATATTTTTGCAGAACCTGTCTCAGTTTTTAGAAAAAGAAAATTTTCCTATGACTTGAAACAACAGATATGAATACAAGAATTATTTCGTAAAATCTGTTAAAAAAAGAACTTTTGCTTAAAGCAAACCAAATGACGCCTTGAAAAAGAATTGAATTTTAAACTCCATAGAAAAAAAATCGATTGAATTCTTTAAACAATTTCCAAGATCCAGTTTTTATTTAATTTTCAGAGTTGAAAAAGAAAGGCAATAAGAAAAAGAAACTGAAAATTGTTTTTGTGAATAAAATATTAATAAAATCCGATAATGTTTAAAATTAGAAAATTAATCTTAAAAATGTCACGAATGTAAGGAAGCAAAAAGTCTATGAAATTCAATAATTGTCATAAATTAATTTTAAAAAGATTAGAAAAACCCACGACCGTTAACAAACAAACATTCCATCGTTCTTTTTTAAAGTTGTTTTCTATAAATTATTTGTACGATTTTTTTATCAAAGATTTTATTTACACATTTTAGAAAATAAAGTTGTAAGAATTTCTCCCCATGGATAAAATAAAGGTGTTTGTAAATTTAATCTTTGAATAATAAATGAGCCATTATCTGGACAGAGATCAAAATTAATCTTTGGTCTTATTTCGATAAATATTTTATCACGGTTTACTTGATAATTGGATTTCATATCGGTTGGATCAAAGTCAACAATAGATAAATATTATATGAAAACAATTTTGATCCTAAATTAATGACCATATATTATGAAAATGTGACAAGATAAGCTTTTCTGTATCTTGAAATATCTTGGAATTGCTCAGCTTTTATTTTTAAAAAATTCAAAGTTCATTCTTAAAATATAATTTTCATAATCTATTGATTTTTTAATTTTCGGTAAATTGAATTTTACTCTTGGTTAATGAAATCAAAAAATGATTTTGGACATCTGAAGACATAAGGGTCTTCTAGAAGAAGTCATACATTTATTGATTTTTATTCTTGATAAATTAAAATTTAATTTAAAAATGTTAAATAAATGAAATTTTTAACTTTAGATTTTTATCATTTTTGTATTATTTATTGGTAATAAGTACTATACAAATTTGAATTATAAATTATTTATTTTCTTTTCTGATCACTTAATTAGAATTTCTAAGTTTCAGTTTATTTTACCAAGAAAATTTGTAATTAACAATATATTTCACAGACAGACCTTTCAATATCAAATTCGATAGATCTCAGAAAATTGAAAATTCCATTTCAACAAACAAAAAGAAAACAAACTTTTCATATCACTCAGATTCTAACCAAGATGTACCACATAAATATTTTTTGACTAACTGAAACTACTACAATAGTTTTTAATACTCTGAAAAGACCAAATTAGCTCCATGGAATGTTCGTTCAAGAACTCTTTACAAGATTATACCAATCAAGGATTTAAAAGTGCAAAAATCAATTTCCATCAAAATTCAAAGTTTCCATATCAATGTTTAGTTCAGCTAATCGATATTAAAAATGGATTAATGTGAAATAAGAATATCAAATATTAAAAACCGAAATCAATACCAGAAAACTTTCATCAACAATCTCTAAAGATCATTCTTAAAGAAACTGAATTTCATGAAAAAATATTTTTCATTATTATCGATTTATTATTAGTATTATTGATCCTCATTACTGTCAAATAATCATTTCTGTCATAGGAATTTTTGGATTTCGACAATTCAAAGTTTATCTTAAGTTCAGTGGATAAAACTGATTTAGAAGAGGTTCCGTGGTTTACATGCTTCGTCATCGTCAAACATTCATCATCCAACAATACAAGAATTGTTCACTAACAGTGGACAGTCAAGGACGCAATTAATAAGTTTTACACAAACATACACACGACAGCTGGATATGGTTCACTACTAATTGAAGCCCATTCCAAATGTAAGAGTCAAAGCAATCAAGAAATGAATATAATAAGTTTATAAGGCAAAGCGAGACACTGCTGGGCAGTGCACAATTAATTAAATTAGAACTTAACCAACAGGCAAAAATGGATGCTTTCCTCGGGGCTGATACTAAAACAAACAATTACATTAACGTAACAATAAATTTGTCACAGTTCAATAAATATCAACTACTAACGCAACAGTGTCCTTTGCTCTCCGGCTTTAGCATGAAAGGGTATATCGAATGTCGACAAATCGTATCCGCAATTGTTTAACTGCTCTTTAACCAATGCCTCGGAAAAAACCAATTTTTCATCAAGTTCAATTTTAGTAGGATATCTTAAAACAAGAAAATCGATGAAAATTAGAACCAAATAAATATAATTTGTATTAAAAAAAGTATCAGGTTGAAAAGAGAGTGAAAATAAATCCAATTTCATGACAAAAGTTAGTCAGAGCATTTATTACGATACTTTCGCTTCAGACCATTATCGATCAAGAGATTATCAAAATAGTGAAATAAGAAAACATAAATACAAGCTAATATTGACCAATTACATTTATGGGGAAATATTTATTTATATTTACTCACATATTGGCAGTATTTGACCGATTGAAAGCGAGGTCGGGAAGAAAATATTTTGCTTTTGTTTGTCTAAGACGTATTACCTGAATTGGTAAATTACACGAATCAATAAATCAATAAATAGGAAATTCAATAACTCAATCTATAATAATATAACAATTTTCCATCAAATGCCGATCTAAATATTTTCCAATCCTTATTTTTTTAAGGCTTTATTTTGTTTATTTTTTAAACAAATATTCTCGTTCGTTAAATACAAACACAATTTCGTTAATTGTGCGTATCAATAAATTTCAATTAGAATTTTACATCAAATATTTACTTAATATAAATATAAATTTCTAATGACCATTACAAATCAAATTTTTGAACTTTTATCACCCTTCGATATTGATATCATAATTTTTTTAAAAAGTATTTTCCATATCAAAAAAATTTACGTTTTAGAATGATTCTCTGATTAATTATTGATTTATTCTGATCCAATAAAAAATGAAGAATTTTTAGATAATTACCAGAATCCTATTCTGATCTCAATTTTAGATCTATTTCATGCACACATTTCCGGACATGATCAAATTAGTATGAGGACCATTCCAACTATTACAAGCACAATGTTGAAATATTTTAATAAATTTATTTACTGGTTCAATTTTATATTTTACTAATAATCAATCATAATATTATTGATATCAATTTATCACAATCATCCAAATCTCTTATTAAAACCATTAGAAAATATGGACCGGAACAAAGTAATAAAGAAGATTTAATTAAATAACAAATTTTTGTTTAGACATGTTTTTATTTTTGTAGTGATAAATTATGTGATAAATAAAATTTCACAAAACTATAATAAAAATAATAATTTAAATTACGCCATCACCAAAATAAATAGTGAAACCAGATTTTTTCAATTATAAAACATCAAATAGATTATTTAAGAATTATGAACATTAAACAATAAACCATCCAAAAATTGAAAGATTCTTGTGGATAAGATCGTGAAACTAACCTCATTCGAGTGCTGATAGACATTATTTAATTCAACAATTAAAGAGAGCATTGTTATGAATGCAGCCAAAAGAGCATGAATGGCACATTGGTGAGTAACCGGCATTCTATTGTTAGGATCAGATATATAGCTTTGTGCCCCGAAAATCAATCTAAACAAATCTACCACTACCTAAGGCAAGAATTAATTGTCTTGTCATTATCATTAATATCTCTAAAACCTGATCTGCACCCATTTCAAGAGCAATCAAGCACAGTGTACAATAAATATGTTCAAGATTATCGACTTTGTTTGTTTGGTCGATTATCTGCACAAACAAATTTTCTATAATTATAGCCCCGGTCTAGAAAAATTATTATGTATTAATGAATTCGAATCAGAATAAAAATTTAACAAATATGAAAAATGAAATTAATTTTTTTGAAAGCAATTAATATTGTTTGATAATAATCGGCCCTATAATTTAATCCGTTATAAACGTATTACAGCTAAGTATTTTTCCTATGTCAAGGTAAAAATTAATAAAATCAATATCAGGTGAAAATTTTGTTTTTAATTACCTTCTTGAGATACTTTGAATCACTTCAAACAGATAAATCAGAGCTATTGTTATAAAACTAAAGAACTTTGTTAATATATTAATTACCTTATTATAAAAGACAATAAGACTCATTAATCACAAATTTAATAACTGCTTTGAAACTGTTACATGTATATTTCAAGATTTTCTAAGAGGGTACATTGTTTAATATACTTGAACATTTAAGGGTGATGTTGACTAGCACTTATTCACAAAAAATCAATACTTATCTAAAGTGTTTCATTTATACACATAAAAAAAATCTATATCAACTATTTGCTCTGTACAATAAATAACATGGGACTGGAAAATATTGAGAAGTTCAGTAGACTTTTAACAAATTGGCATTATCTATAATTTAGTAAGGGATCAAAGTTTAAAAGCCGACAAGGAATCTTTTAATGACGAATTATCATGGTAAAATATTTCTAGGTACACCTTGCAAAAATATTTATAAAAATTAGTCCTAAATCAGACATTGTAACTATTGAGTAAATCAGGTAGTTTTCTCTAATTCCAAAGATTATCATTTACGTCAACATTTAGATATGAAAGTTGAAAAGTGGTTGCAATAAAAGAAACGCCTATGAAGGATCGTAGTTTACCTAGCAACTGAAGAAAAACGAATATCGAACTTAAAAATTTGAATCTCTGTTTTGATTACCAAATTAATCTATGCGCCGATATAAAAAAATCAAAATTTTCATTATTAAAGAAAAGTGTGATATTTAAATAAGAATTACAATCAAATAAAAGTGTATCTCCGATTAAGTATAAAATGAGAATAAAAACCCAGTTCACCTTTTTCATAAATATTATATCTTGTCGAGAAGGTTTCTGAATCTGGAGCGAATCCAACAAGCTTTCTCTGGTATAAATTCTGAATGATAAAAAACAGCCAATGAAAAAATGAGGACCGATTTTCCGTTTATGTCCACTACCTGATCTCGTTCAAGTGTCTCGAGTTGTTATGTCGATCGATAAGAGTGTGTAAGATTTTTTGAACAAATATTCGATTTCCCGGATCTCGATCAACTGCGACTCCGTTCAAGAGTAAATTGAGAAAGTCCGAATTGAAAATATTGGAAATCGATCCAGTTTTGTATTGAGTAGCGACCTGTAACATTGTTTTCAATAATACTCGAATCAGTTGCTTAGATCGATTTGCTTTATCACTGAATTCATACACAGACTCAATTAATTATATAATAAGATCGATAAATTAAAAATTCAACAAAATACCAATAGAGTTATTTTATCAAAACAGAAAATTTATCAATAATTTTCAAAGATTTTAAAACGTTATTGATATTATTTTTAATATTATTATCAATAAAGTGAATTCTTACAAATACATTGAGTCGAAATTTAGAATAAACTTCATAATTTCAATTTTTTGAGTATCAGGTAAATTTTTGGCAAATTCCGCGATCGTTGCTATTATTGCTTCTTGGAACACCTTTTCGGAATCTTGATTGTCAACTGATTGATCCACTGCACCAGTTTCCGTATTCATTGATTTATTCTCAGCTTTTCTCAATGATTGCTGATTCGCAGTTGATTCTATACTTTGTCGAAGAATCTACAATAAAGTAGCCACAAGAGGGCAACCCATCAACAAACGTTGTAACACATCTTACCATCAAATGTTACCTGCAGTAAAGATTTAAAATTGAGGAAAATGTCAGGTCCCACTGCTTGGGATGCCAATGAGATCACAGTTTTGTTGATGGCCTTCACAATTCCAGTTCTCTCTTGAGTCGTGAATTGGTGGTGCTCATTTCCCAAATGTGACACGAGCTGTTTCATTAGTGCATGTGCCGCTTGAGGATTCTGAAAATATTAAATGTCCATTTAATAGTGATTACAATGGCAATCAATAATTCTCACGTTTGTGAAATATTATTATTACTGCCACCACAATTATATAATCAGGTTCTTATAATCATATAAATATCTAAAGTATTTTATATTTCATTAAAAAATCCTCGAAATCAGCAGCCAGTGAATTTTGATATATCTTGCCAATTATTTTCTCGTTTGTCAAAAAAGTTTATCGCTGATATAAAGAAAACGACTCATAAATCAAAATAAAAAAAATATTTAAAATATTTTTTTCAAAACCCATTAGAAAATCATTCATATTCACATTTGAAAATCAATTCGACTTATGAAATTAAACCAAATGTTACACTTGTAAATACATATTTCTCTTTCTCATAAATATTTAAAATAGTAAATTTGTGAATCGATTTTGTTGAATACAGAAAAAATCCCCTAAGACGAAGGAAAGAGATTCCATCATAGAGCATTTACTGAAAGAGTATATTTAATTACTAGCAAAAAATAAGCACCAGAAAGAGAGTTTTCAATTTTCCAGACTGACTTTCAAAGCATTACAACCCAAAAACTGCCATATATTTTCCATCTTTCCGGGGAAATAATCTCATATAGATTGGAATGGAATCTCACCCATCTCAATTTAGTAAACCGAGAATAATAGACAGATCAACATAATCTACTTTTCACTTGTTTGGAGTGTTTTCATGCTCAAAAGAAACCCAAAATAGTAATGTTTGTAACTATTGATGGATCGATGAAATATAAATCGATTTTTTTTAATTAAAAAATTTAATTGATTCACTATAGTAAATAAAATATCTTTAAATTTAAGACTTATGAAATAATCAGATCATACAAAAAATTAATAAAATGAACAATTCAATCTAATATTATGTTGCAAGTCAATAAAAAAGGACAAATCAAAATCGTTGTTTATATATAAATATAAAAGTTTAGATAGGCTACGTGTTTTACTTACCCTGATATTCTCCAGGAAATTGTCCATGACAAACAGTGTAAAATCTGAAGGAGTCCACAATTTGTTTTGGTCGATATATCTGGAAGGTTAAAATCTCAGTCAAACAAAGTTAGCAAAAAATGTGAGATAGACAGGAAGATGCAGAAGGGGAAATGTAAAATCGATAATTCTCACGTGAAAATAGTGCTGATCAATGGCTGAATGTTGCTGAAAGAAGCACGACAAATAATATCTTTGAAAACGAATATGGCTTCTGTTGATGGATCTTCGTCAAAATTGCTGTCCTCTCGAGTATTGGGACTGGATAAAAAAATCGATTTCAGAAAATTCAATGAACGAGTATATTTTGCAAAAGAGAAAAGCAGTACTCACTCTGGTAAGTGCATATTAAATAGTAGAGCCGGTAAAATCATGTTCAGACATCGTCCGTCCAAAACATTTGCCTGCAGTTGATCCATTGTCGATTTCCGAACGACACCGTAGATTCCTTTGATACCGGCCACTCGTAACCTGGAAAAAACAAAAATCATTTACCGTAAGAATAACTAAGACATAAGCTTAAGACAAATGTTGAATTATTAGTTTGATTGAATGGAAAAAAGCATTTATTTTTAGTAAGTAAATCATTCACTCGATAACGACGTTTTTTGGTGAATAAGGATGTCTAAACTGTCAATTATTACTCAAATTATCACATTCATCATTACTCAGGCAAGCACACACACAAACAGACTTTATTGACCGACACTACAGAGAATTGACTATAACAAAAGTGTTGATTACTTGTTTTTGTCTGATTCGTTTGCGCTGTTGTCATGGGCCATTTTAGCAAAATGATTAATTAAATAATCATATTCTCTGTGATAATTAGGTGTGTCTTCGGAAATCTGTGAAAACTGTACAAACTGAATAAATGTATTTAGTTTCCAGTGAGATATTTCTTCATAAAAATTAATTACACTTCGCCCGCCAAGCAATTGAAGATCTGGAACATTACTTTCTAATAATAACTGGATCATTTTGAGGAAGTTTACAACAAATAAATTCAATCGTTGTGTGTGACAAGCATTCATTAACGAATTTATTGCATCCATTGTTAAATTTAAATTTCTTAAATTACATGAGAATAACAATCAAGTTTAAAAATAATCTACATATAATTTTTTCGATTCAGATTATTAGATAGATGATGTTGCAAATAGGCAGCAATTCTGTCTAGTTTTTCAGGCTTTCGAACACAGAAATATACCAATTTGCTGTGGCTAGAATTATCCTATTCATTAAAAATAAGATTATGATCAAGTTTGAATATTCAAATACATTGGGACTGGATTTATATATATTATCAACCATTTTCATCCATTTTGGTCTAAAAGGCCCGCATGTACAAAAACTTAATTTACTATCTGTTGTATCAAAATTGAATTTAGAGTTTTCATTGAATAAATTTACCTGTTATCATTATAAGGATATCAATAAAAAAATTTTAAATAAAATTTAATATCTTATAATATAAAATTCAAATCTAATTATTTATAGAGATTGATTTAAACTAATTATTTTAAAATATTTTTTTATTACATTAAAAATTTAAAAAATCATAAGTAAATCAACCTTAATTATATAAATTATCCAATTATAACCATTATAATTTAGATGAAGGGATTAAAGGTTTTCATATTCCAAATAATTCATATATTGTTACTCTTAATTTATATTAAATAAATTTGATAATTTTCTTAAGTAATTTGAATGAGTATAAAATCAAATATTATTAACATAATAAAATATTCTTTTAAGTTCATTTTAGAGGTTAATCATCTGGTCAAATCATCTGGTTCTCCTGTTGTCTCCATACCTGGATCCATTAACTCCAACAATCACAATAATCTATCTTGATCTTTTCTGGTTGTTTCATCGTACTCTTAATCTTCATGCTGCTTTCTGTATCTTTCAGCCAATCTGATTAGATACTCTCTTCGTAGGATCCTCCTACTTTCTTGACTGATTTCTTGCGGACGCACTGTGTTTGGATCCTTCCTTCAGGAATTCAGTCAGAGTCTTCTTGGTCTACACCCAGCAACGCTATAAGCACATTGCCGTTTGTATCCACTCTTTCCTCCAAAGAATAATTCCATGACAACACTCTGATTTCATTTTCTTGACATCTCATCATGAATACTGTTCCGTAACCAGTTATCCTAGCTAATTGTCTTCTCAACTCATCATTTTCTATTCTCAACCTTTCCATTTCATCTTCATCCTTCATATCTCGTACAGCATTAACTTTTGCATTTCAAAATGCCAATTTTTTTACAACCTTCTGTGAAGTCTTTTTACTAAGACATATTGTTTGCATTCGAAACATTGAAATTTCCTATCAATGTTTACATTATCTCTTTAAGGTAGATTTTTCGTTCGTCTCTGCTAAATGCCCTCTTTTATTACAATGTTTACAAACTTTTATTTTACATACCTTTGCAAAATACCCAACCTCATTGCAATTTCTACAAACTACATCTGGTACCACGTTAGGGTCTTCATCTCGGCCCACACTAGAATCTCTCTTTGGTACTCGACATTGACTTGCCAAATGTCGCATTTTGTGACAATTATAACACTTCTTCGGAACCTGTTCTAGATTATAAATAGCCTCGTTCGGGGAAAATATGCATCATGTATCATCTTCTTCCTTTGTTTTGAATATTGAATTTGATTTTTTGTATTTATTGCTTTGGTTGCCATCAACGCTCATTTGAATATGTTCTAAATATTTATTAACTGAGAGAGGAATGGAGTGGAAAACTGATAAAGAAAATAGAGAACAGAGATTAATACATAATATAATCAAGAATAAAATGATATTAAGAGTAATGGTTTTTAATAAAGATTTACAGGTTAATGATTCAATAGATACGGCAGTACTTCTGTTCAAATTTATATAGCTAATATTTCATACTTAACCATTTGTTTTATTATTCCTATGTCGGCTTATCAACTGAGATAGTAAAAAATAAAAAGAAAAAGAAAAAAGTTTAAATCAAAAATAAATAGACAAAGAAAGATTATGTCGTGTTTTAAGGTTTCGATTTCGGTAAAAGTACTATCAATAACATAGTGCATTGTATTTAGAAAACGTAGAGAGATACTATGTACAGCTTTGAACAGGGTATTGTCTTTATTAAATATTAGACGTAGTAAAAAAAATTTTTCTTACAAATTTGGTTGACTTAAAATTGAAAGTTGGTAATGTCTAATGAAGTAATGAGAAGTTACTTTTAATTATTAGTAGTTATTAAAGTGTCATACTTTATAATGTTTTCAAAAGTTATATTAATAGGTTGATTTTGGCTTACGTGTAATTAGAGATCTTGGAATGTCGAATACTATTATAAAGTCAGTTTTAAGTGAAAAAATATTTTAGTATATTAAGTTCATAATTAATAACAATTATGGCTAAGGTTAATATTGTAATAATAAAGTTTTTTTTAATAAAAATTAAAAGCACCAAAAAAAGCTTTAGTTAGTTTTTTTATATTTCAAGAGATTCAAAGTTAGTTTTATTTTACTTATATACATGATTTAGGTTTATGTAGAATGACTCTTGGATTCCCTTTTTAATTAATAAATTTTACAGTATTTTGATTTGAGTTCTATTTAAACCTATATTTTTAAGGGAAGTGTCATTTTTTTTTAATAACGATTGTATCTAGTGATATTTGAAATCTTATAATTTGATTTACCTGAAAGCTTAGATTTTTATATTTTATTCTTAAAGTTAATTTCCATGTTGTGTGGCCTTTTTTATTTATCTCTAATAATTAGATCTGGCCTTAGTTTAGTTATATTTTAATCTCAATTCGTTTTAAGTCTATATCTACATTGAATTCTATATCTCTTAAGTAATTTCCACAGACTGCTAATACATTTTTAAGTTTTATATTTTTGTTCAAGAGGAATAATTTACAGTTATTTAAGATGTAGGCCTGAGTTTCTACATTAATATTGCATTTCCTACACATTAGTGGGAGCTTAGCTTAATTTTTTTGGGTTTCTAATATAGAGGTAGAATATTCTCTCGTGCTTAAATTAGAAAGTGTCATTGCCTATCGTTTAATCAGTATTATTAATAATTTTATTTGATTTATTACTTAGACAATATCGGTGAACTAGAAGACATTGAGCTGTTTTTGCTTTCCAATTGTTAAAACAGTTTAGAGATATTGCGTTCCTAAGTTCACCATCGAGCTTTAGAAAGTCAAAGTCTATTTTATAGGTTTCTCTTAGTACCCTTATTGTTGTTATTTATTATAATTATTAATTTTAATCTTATTTTAATCCAGCAAGATCCTTTTGGCCCTTATCCTATCGCTTAGTCATTACAGTTTTTTAAATTTCTTTTGAGTTTTCTAGTTTTTTCTTTTTGGCTACAATTTAAATTAGCTTAGTCACTATAAAGTTCCTAAAGTTAAGTCTTCACTGTTTCATTATTTTAAGTCCATGAATATCCTATAGTCGTCTATTGATTTATTAATATTAAGGCCACCAAGATTTGAAGGTAAATAGATAGAATTGTTGTTGGTTCCCTGAGAGTAGTTATCAGTGATTTTATTTTTAATTATTTCCATAATTTTTTCATCAGAACCGTGATCCTTATTTTTATCCTTAGCTTTCTTTTGACTTTTTGATGATAGAGTTTGAGTATTGATAATTTTATTTGAAAAAATGGAAATCTAGTTTAGATTGGAGGAAGATTTTATAAAAATTTATTTTTTGGCTTGAGTGAATGTCAGAGTCACATATAATTTTAAAATAATTAATAATTTCCTCAGGTATCTTTTCAATATTTTTTTGTTTTTGATGGCCAAATATTAGGATATCTAGATAGAAGTAAGTATTTTGTTCGAAAGATATTTTGGGATAATCTCTTCATATAATTTTAAATCTATCCTATTTTTATCCGCATTTACTCGGTCTAAATTTTAGGTTGATTTTGTTGATCAGTTCGATAATTAGTTCAATTTCTTTAGAATCAGCCCAAAAGACAACTAGATCATCAGTGTAGGAAAGTATTGTGAATTTCGTGTTGACAGTCAGAATTTTGTCGTTGAAAGTCAGATGTTTTCTATGGTTGAGATTTTTCTAAGCATCGATTTTATTGTAAAGCAGAAAAGGGTCATAGAGAGTGAGCAACAGAAGCAAAGAAAGGTGGTGAACTCATCTATTACTGTGTTGTGATTTTCAAGAGAGTGATTTTAGGGGCAGATAGTGATTCTTTGATCAAGTAGATTTTGTCACATTTATTGCACTTAATTCTTTCTAGAGGTAGCAGTGTAAAGAGTTTCAGAGGATTCGCCAGCTTCATAGAGGTTTAAGTTGGAGGAACTGAGCTGTAGGAACTGAGTCAGTGGTGGCATTTGCATAATTGCAGTCTTTATCAGATCGATCGCTGTAGTCAGAGTCAGAAACTAGAGATTCTTCTAGTGTGTGAGGATAATGGACTTATTTAACGCAGTTTAATGATCAGAAGATAGAGTTCAATATGTTGAAATAAATAAAATATTTTAAATTAAAACAATATTAACTTGTAAATATAAAAAATGATAAATATAATGATTTACATTTTATTCAAAACCAATTAAAATAATAAATAAAACAAAATGTAAAATAATTATTTTTAAAGTTAAATAAAAATAGACGAAAAAAAATTCCAGGATCTGGATAGAATTTTAAATATATAAATACAATTAAAATAGGTTTAAATTCATACAAATCTTTAGTAAGGTCATCATATAAGTCACCATTTAAATAAACTTATATTTTATATATTTGAAATAACAATCATAAATGTTTTGTCTATTATGTTCTATCACATTTATATTCCTTAAAAAATCATCCTGATTGTTTTAGTACTTATAAAAAGGGACTTGATTTTGTTTTAAATTAAAATTACAAATGCCATATTTATATTTTTTGCAATTTCTTTATATTTTGTTTTCAATGATTTTTCGATTTTGTATGATTTATTAAATGCTCTTGAAAAATACATATAATATTCACAAAAATAATTCTCTTTTCATAAATAAAAATAAATTTATTTCAAAACAAGAAAATTAATTAATTAATTATTTTATTTAACTCTATCGGTTTGTTAAGATCCTAAGTGGGTGGTTAAAATGATTTTAAAAGTCGGAGCTTGAGTTTAACTTAGGTCTCAACGGTTGAAGGTTGCAAAAGGTTGTGTTCGTTAAAATTATTTAAATGAACTAAATTAACGAGATAGGTTTAATACTTTTATTGAAATCGAATTAAAACTTTTTATTACAAATGAGTGATACCAATTCTGACCGAATATAATTTTATTAATTAAAGTTATTATTTATAAACATCCTCTCGCTCTTAGGCTCAGAGGTCCTCAGTGAAGAAAAACAAATATATTTTACCGTCCTACTTAGCGTGTGAAATATGAACAAAAAAAACCTAAGAAAAGAGCTCAAAAAATATTTGATACTCAGGTCTTAGCCTGAGAATTTATTTAATATTCGTTACTGCAAACTGAGTCTTGTCTGACATGACGCGTTTGGTTATTTAGAACTAAACTATATAATAACAATTAATATGAATCGGGACCAGTCCTACAATTTTCAATTGAAAGCCGGTTTATATTATATTACTAAGATATCAAATACTGCTAATCGTTAAGAAAAGTCTTAAAATCTTAGATTCTAAGCTGAATTTAAATAAAAGTTATTCT